>CATIWR010108259.1:0-46922 GCA_949677035.1 Omphalea diandra
TTTTTTTTGTTGTAAATGTTCCTTTGCTTAAAAATAAAAAATATTTGAATATAAGCTTTTGGTTCTATTGCTGTTTATCTTCCAAGCTACTGCGGACCCTGAATTTGGATGCTTCCCCCCCCCCCCCCCCCAAAAAAAAAAAAAAAGTCATTTGCCAACTGAATGAAATAGTTTGTACAGTTTTCATCCATTTGTTGACTCTGCTGTTGCCTGCTTACTTTTTTTCTTTTTCTTTCTCTACTTCTTCCTCCATCCCTGGTCCGGGTCACCCCAGATCTTTCACATGAAAAAATACAACCGTGCACCCATTTCATCTTTCCCTTTAATTTTCCTTTTTGAACGAAATTCTTAAGGAGATTTGTAACTGCGTGGATCTGTTTGAGAGTGTAAATTGTGTATTCGATAATGTTTACATATTATATTTGTTTGTTGCCTTTTTCAATTTGTAGTCTATTTTTGGCTTTGTGAAATTTAACAACCATGATAATTGTTGTTTGCTACTGTTTCAGCTATCCACGTACAGAAAGCACAGCCTACCCTTCATCATTTGACTTCAAAGGCACACTTGGTACACTGGTTAACAACTCAATTTGGGGTAAGTATGTCCAGAGACTGCTTGCTGAAGGTTATAACAAACCTCGATTCGGTACAGACGTAGGTGACCATCCTCCTATCACTCCAATTTGCTTAGCAACTGAGGATATGTTAGGCAAAGATGCTTGGAGACTATATCAGTATGTCTGTCAACATTTTATAGGCTCTGTGTCCCCTGATTGCAAGTATATAAGGTAATGTCTCAGAACTTTATCTTTGGATTGGTAGTCTATGCTTAGTGTCCTTTTCAGGGATTCTAATCATTGTTCTAAATAACAGAAACATTAATATTCATGGTAATGGAAAAAGTGATAAATATTCACGTTGAATCAAATTGAATTAGTATGAAATGACTACTGCTGCTGCAGATCAGAGTGAGTTGGCCCATTGTTATGAAATTCTTTAGAATAACTAAAGTTAACAATACCAAGAAATTAGTCCATCACTATATCTCAAAATTTTCTTTTCTATATTAAAAAACAAGGGTGTATAATGTCCACGTTAGCTTTCTTCTCTGGTATTATAAATATAAGCTTTTAGTCTCCCATCAAATTAGGATTCACTTGTTGAATTTGTGTAGGTAACTTATCTCCTCCTAAAAATTATGTTATGGAATGGCAGACATAGTTATGTATCACTAACTTAAAATGTTGATCCTGCTATTTTGCAAAACATGTCTACCTCTTGACTTTGACATCATACTAGTAATTTTCAAAATTTTTAACATTATGTTTTGTATTCTTTTCTTATAATGATTTTTGACCTAGTATGGACCTTGTTTCTCATGCAAGGCACATTTGGATGAGGTTTTGTATAATGAAAATGCTTATTGTAATAGTAATGGAAAAGGTGATTTAGATTTAAGGTGAATTAGATTGAATCAGTCCAAAATGGCTGTTTCCATGGAAATTGTTAGATCACTATCAAAATAACTCAACAAAAACAAGAAATTAATCAATCACTAGATATCATAATTCTATTTTTTATATTCAAATAATGGAGTGTATAATGTACACATCTGCTATGGTCCATAGTATCATAGAAATGCATGCTTTTAGTTTCACTGATTGAATTTCTGTAAACAATGTATTACCTTTCACAAAATGTGATAAAAAAAGGTCAAAACAGTAATGTATTACTATTATTTAGAACTTTGCATTTAGACACCACTGGCTATTGAAGCCTGGCACAGGGCTTAGAGTGAAGGTGTGATGATGAAGAAAGGCATCTGTTTAAGAGACATAATAATAATTTATGAAAGGAATACTTATAATAGGTGACGAGAAAATGTGATACTCCTATTAGCTCAAGTGGGAGAGCATTATGCTATTACAAGATTGTTAAATCTTATTTGGACTATCCAAATTCTAGATTTAATAGAACTTCTATTTAATGGTATGAAAAATTGTCATTAAGTGCATACAATTGAAACATATCCTTTGTTCAAATGGAGAAAAAACAACCCAGAAGGATCTTCCAAGGTTTAATCCTTGTAATGGACATATGCTTTGGTGCTTATGATGGTTACATTGTAGGATACCTTGTCCTATATATTTTAATTTCTGTTTTTTTTTTCCTTCATAAAAATCCTTTGTCCATAGAAAGATGACAATGATAGGTAATAAGAAAGAAAAAGAATTAGTGGATATGAAAACAGAGAAGAAGAGAAGAAAGATATAGAATAAGATACAGGAGTAAATAGTTCAAACAGCTAGTAGAAAAGAGAAGAGAATGTTACGTATGGACAGCAAGAGAAACTCAGATGTGGATGGATTTTTTTGCTGTTTGTTTGAAGTCCCTAGTATGTCTGCTCAACACACCTTACACATCAACTTTGGGGCTACAAATCTTGCATGCTTAACAACATTGGGACTGGAGTTGTTTGGTTGTGGTTGATGACTATTCTGTCATTCAAATAGTCAAGGGTTCCAACAAACCCAACTAAGATGCAATGAGTTTATTGTTTGGAAGGCATTATTTTATTTTATTTTTTGGAAGGCATTATTTTATTTTATTTTAGTCTGTTGGTTTTGCTAGTTGTCTTTCTGTTCACATCGTTTGTGCAAGTCCCAGAAATTTATGTTTAAGATTTGTTTCTTCTATTAACTTATTGGTTTGCCATTAAGTTTATGTTGTTTCTAGCACTAATCTTAAGAAATATGTGTGGTAAGGGAAATTACCTTTTCTCTAGCCTTTCCTTGCCTCGATGTTCTTTTTAGTGTCTTCTATGCATTCTTTTCTAGGTTAAGGTTATGGATGGATCAAAAAATTTTTTGAGGTTTTTTTTTCTTTAATAACCTTAATGATCATAAACATCTGGTCTTCTAGTATGGTTGTCAATTTGGTTCATTTTGTATGGCCAAGATAAGTTTGTATTTTTTTTGGATAGTAGAGGAAAAATTTTCTTGTAATTTCTTGGTCCTTTGTATTGTGTGTGTTTCATGTGGTGCATGTGCTTGATTGCAGTGCTTAATAGATTCTCTTTCATAAAACAAATAGGAAAGAGAATAACAGAAAGTAATACCTTTAAGGTAGTTTTCTGCTTTAGGGTTAACATGTATATAAAGGGACTATATATGCTGTTCTATTCTTGGAAGAAATAAGAAAAGAAATTCTCTCTCTATTATTACAACATGGTGTTTGAGCCTACTATTGTTTGAAAGAGCTATCTTGTCATCTCTTAGCAGTAAGGTAGAGTTGCTAGCTACTTTTGATTACTGCTAGAAAATTTCCTAGGTGACCGGTGGAAGAGTCTTTAACTAGCAAAGAGTTGGTGTGTTCTACACTCTGCTATTGCTGATGAGGAAAAAAAGGACAGTAAGGCTAGATTGATTGGTGATAATCCCTTTTTGCAAATCAATCTTGTGAAGCTAGATGGAACTAATTACCTTGTATGGTCAAGGTCTTGTCTCCAGTGTACTGAAGCTCAAGGCTTGTAAGGTTATGTTACTGGGAATAAATTGGAAAAAACAAGGTGAGATGATTATTGCTCAATATTTTGCTGAATTGAGTGGTTTATGGTATTGAATATTACCAAGATTTCCATGCTTCATGTGCTGCAGATGTGCTTAAATTCAAGGAATTGGTAGAGAAGTGTATATATGACTTTCTTGCTAGTTTGAATTTTGAATTTGGGGTCAGGTACTTGATAAGGATCCTATACCTTCCATGAGGAAAACTTGTGTATAGCAAGAAGAAAGCCAAAGAAGCGCCATGATACACCCAGTTTCAGTAGACAAAGCACGGTTAGTTGCCAATAACCTTTGTAAACAACTGGAAATCAATGACTAGGGTTCATGTGACAAGGATCAGCTAAAAGGTGATTAGTGTAAGAAGCGAAGGCACACAAAAGCAAGTTGTTGGAAGCTTCATGGCCGGCCAACTTGGAGCCATGGAGGTAAATGAATAGGTTGTTTGAGGCTACGAAAACACTTGGGTCCCATGGGTTTGAGTTGTGGCCGTGTGTAATAGGCTGTTGCGGCTGTAACGTAGTAGTAACGATGACCGTTATGCAACTTTTATGGAACAAATTGCAAAATATTACAAACTAAGAAAGATTTTCATAAGTTACTAGAACTATGACTTACAGCTAACTAATAAGAATAAATTTTGCTCTTTAATTTTTATTGAGTTTTTTGAGTTAGTCTATAAAGAATTTTTGAAAGGTAAGCTAGCTAGTTTTGATTTGGCACAAATGAAATGGAAGAAGAAGAAATAAAAGATGAGAAAATATGCTTCATTATGTAACGGCCGTTATGGGTTACAAAAATTTTTTGGCCGTTAAATAACAACTACAAGACTTACAGAAGGCCAAAAATACCATTATATAATGGCCGTTATGTTACGTAATGACCGTTATTTAATTCCATGCTGGGTCTAGAAAAGTAGCTAATATTGGGGCTTTTTCCAATGCGGAGGTGCAAACCCCAAGGCGTCTTTTGTCTTGGCTTGATTCAAATTCAACTACAGTTGCTTCTTCTAATTTTGTCAATTCGGGTATTGCTTTTCTTGCCAATCTTGGTTCTCAAGATGACCCATGGATTATACGTTCTACATCAAACAATATGACAGGCTGTTCTAATAACTTCTTAAATTACTCTCTGTGTTCAGACAAAGATAAAGTCCGTATTGCTGATGGGTCTTTATTTTTTATATCTGGAATAAGTTCTCTAAATTGTACTCCCTATATTGATCTATCTTCAATCCTTCATCATCCTAGTTTTCCTATTAATCTTTTATATGTTAGTTTAGTTACAAAAAAGTTTAACTGTAAAACTGTGTTCTACCCTTCTTATTGTGTCTTTCAAGAAATGAACACAGGGAAAATGATTGGTTATGTTAGGCTGCAAGATGGTTTGTAGTTGCTAGAGGAAGGTAGCAACAATTTGATCCCTTCTAGAATTTGAGCCCTATTAGTAGAGTTCATGCTGTTTAACCAGCAATTCAGTGGCATAGAAGATTAGGAGACACATCTTTTCTATTTTAGAGAGCATATATCCTTGTTTGTTTAAACAATGCAATCTGGATTTATTGTTTTGTGATGGTTGTGAATTTGCAAAGCACTCAAGATATTCTTATCCTTTAATGTGAGTTTTTTTTTTCCTTGTATGACTCTTCATTTTGATGTATAGGGTCGTCCTCAAACTGTTCATTTGTCTGGTTATAGGTGGTTTGTTACCATTATTGATTGTTTTAATAGGACGACATGGGTTTGTTTAATGCAAGCAAAAAGTGAGGTTTTTCTTGTTTTCAATTATTTAACAAAATGATTTGCACACAATTTGATTCTAAAGATTAAGATTTTTTGAACTGACAATGCCACAAAATACATGAATGGTGCTTTTTGTGCATATCTAGATTCCTATGGGATATTACATCAAAACTAGCTGTGTGAATACTAGTGTGCAAATTGGAGTATCTGAAATATAAAACAGACGCTTATTAGTAATGGCTACTTCTCTCATGTTTGCTATGATTGTTTCAAAGGCTTACTGTTGGTGATGCTATGCTTTCAGCCGCATCTCTTGTTGAAAGAATGCCTTTGAAAACACTAGATTTTAAGAGTCCTTTAAAAGTTCTACAAGGTACTAACTCTTATCCTGTTCCTTCCAAAGTTTTTGGATGTGTGTTTTGTCCATAAGAGGAACCTAGGATGGTTAGATCCTAAGGCCCCTTGAACATGTGTTTGTTGGGTACTCTGCTAGTCAAAAGGTTTATAAGTGTTACCATCCACGAACTAGGAAATACTTTGTAAGTATGGATGTTATCTTTCAGGAATCTGCACCTTATTTTTCTTTGCCTGAGTCACCTCTTCAGGGGGACAATGAGGATGAGATAACACCATCTGTACCTATTCAAGTTTTTATTCCAAACCCCAGTGGTAATGATGAACAACCTAAGAATGAGAGATTGGATAAATTGTATTTGAATGCTTATACATGTCGGGACAACGCAGATAAAACCATTTGAGCTTGTTCTACCTAGGCAACCCCCACCTCTAACTTTAGTCCCTGAAAATTCATGTTGTGAGTCTCCTTCAACTTTTGATCACTCTTAATAATCCCATCAATAGTGTCTTGATGTTTGCTATTTGGAAGGGAGTCGGATCTTTAGAGAGCATCCTATTTCTAACTTTGTTTCCTATGATTCTTTTCTTCTTCCTGTTGGGTCTTCGTATTGTCTCTGTCTTCTGTTTCTATTCCACAGGACTGGAAAGAAGCATTCCAGGATCTTGAATGGAAAGAGGCAATGGTTGATAGATGAAGGCAGTGACAAAAAATGAGACATGAGACCTTGTTACTCCTCCATTGGGAAAAAAACCAGTTCGATTCACATGGATTTTTTTGTGAAACAGAAGGCAGATGGTTCAGATGAAAGGTCCAAAGCTTGGTTGGTGGCTAGTATCTTCACTCAAACCTACTTGGTAAACTATTAAGAAACTTTTGCCCTGGTTGCAAAAATGAATTCCATTAGAATCTTGTTATCATGTGCAGCAAACCTTGATTGGGATCTACAGCAGTTTGATGTCAAGAATGCTTTCTTTCATGGAGATTTGAAGGAAGAGGTATATATGGAAATCACTCCTGGAGTTCATAGCGAGAAAACTAAAAGGAAGGTTTGTTGTTAAAGAAGAGCATTATATGTCTTAAAGCAGTTGCCCAGGGCATGGTTCGATAGGTTCAGTAAAGCGATGATCTCAGTTGGATGTCATCAAAGCAATTTTGATCATGCCTTGTTATCGAACGCTGCAATTGTGAGTTCATAATACTTATTGTTCATGTTGATGATATAGTTGTAACAGGTGATAATACAGAGGAGATTACTTGACTAAAGAAAACTTATAACCCAGGAGTTTGAGATCAAGGATCTGTCTGCTGTGATATTTTCTTGGAATAGAGGTGGACTGCTCAGATAAGGGAATCTTTATTTATCGAAGGAAATATATTCTAGATCTTCTTAAACAAATTGTATTGGAGTGTAAGCTGGCAGATTCTCCTTCTGAAGCCAATTGTTAACTACAAGCAGGTGTTGGTAAGTCAGTTGATCTAGGCCGATATCAGAATTGTTGGGAGATTGATTCATTTTTCATACACCTTGTCAGATATAACCTATGCTGTAAGAGTGGTAAGTCGATATATGGATGATCCTTGGGATTCCCATCTAGAGATTGTTCTTTATGTTTTAAGGTATCTACAATCTGCACCGGGAAAGGGACTGCTTTTCTTTAAGCATGGTCACCTGAAAATAGAAGCCTCCACAGATGCCAATTGTGTGATGGATCTCCAGATGACATGAGGTCAACATCTGGTTACTGCACATATATAGGTGGAAATTTTGTTTCTTGGAGAAGCAAAGGATGTATAGTAGCAAGTTCAAGTGCAGAGACATAATATAGAGCTATGGATCAAAGTGTTTATGAGTTACCATGGCTTTGAAAATTTAATGGAAGAATTGCAGTTGTCCGACGGAAAATGTCTATCCTTATTTTAACAAGGCTGCTATTGGTATAGCTCACTGTCTGGTTCAACCTGATTGAACTAAGTGTATATAGATTGCTGACTTTTCATGAAGGAGAAAATAACATGTGGGATTTTGGATGTTTCTAATGTGATCTCGGAAAAGCAACTAGCTGATTTTTTATTAAAGGACTTGGCAGCAGATATTTCCATATTTTCGTTTGCAAGTTAGGCATGTGTGATATCTATGCACCAACTCGAGGAAGAGTGTTGACCAGTGTTTGGTAGAGTATTTTTAGGAGCTATTTCTGTATTAGTGTCTTAATATCTGTATTGTTGCATTAGTGTCTAAATATCTGCACTTTATTTTTTTTCCTTTTATACCTGTAGGATGGTTTTCTGCTCAAGGGTTAATATATATATATATATATATAGGGGCTGTATATGCTGTTCTAAGAGAAGAAATAAGAAAAAGAAATTTTCTCTGTTATCACGAACAACAGAAAGTTTGTTGCTTTGCTTCTTTTTCTGTCGATGAAGATATTTGATAATTCTGGCAGTCTATACTATGCTAAGACGCATGGATGCATATGCATCTAAGCTACTTTTGATACACAAGTATCAAAAAAAAATAAAAATACAGTAGCTTCTAAAAGACATGTTTAGCAAATACCTTAAAGGAGGCTGGCTGCATGCCTTTTGATGTTTGATCAATGTAAATTACTGTAGCTTTGGCCAATTTATTCCAATTCGATCCAATTTTGAGACATCACAACCAGTTCTGATTTCAATTCCATTATTTGAAACCTTGTTTCCTCCTCCTCCTCCTCCTCTCTCTCTCTCTCTCTCTCTCCCCCTCTCCCTCTCCTCTCTTAATCACATGTGTTGATTTAATTTTATTTATAAGATTATAAGCATGACTAATGTTGATTTTCTGTTGGGCTGATGATTGTAAGCTAAGCTTTGCTAATGCTCTCTTCACATCCACTACTTGGAATACATTTCAGGACAAAGGTGGAATTTTCCATTGGTGGAGAGTTCTTCCATTGCACAGGGCAAAATGTTGAATTAGAAGGATTTACTTCTATTATGCCATGGTTGGCAGTAAGCGAAAGAAATCTTCCTCAATTTTCAAAAGGCGAGAAAATAGAAGTTTTAGAAGTGGAGCTATTTGAGGTACTGTTCTGAATTCACATTTTTAGTCATCATATGTGTAAATATTTTACAACATTTTCTCTCTAAATCAATTATTTTCCTTTTCTGTAATTGACTTAGAATTATCTTTTTAATAAGGTTTGAAAATGTTAAATCTTTCTTGATCACTTTACCTGTTATCCTTGCTTTATCTTTCATTTTCTTCACCCTGTAACATGGATGCCATACTGGTAAAAAGGAATTTAGTATTCAATTATGGCTAGTTAATGTGATTTTAGTTATTTACAGTAAATTATTGCCAGCCATAATATTTTAGTATTTGATTATTGATAGTAAAACATTCAATTTCTAGTGTATTTGATTCTGGATATTAACATATTGAATTTCTAGATATAATTCTCTGTTTCTCACATATATCAATCTTGTCATAAATTCTCTAGAGGAACTTTGCTTTAGCCTCTCTATCACCCTTTTAGCTAGTTTATACTGTTCAGAAGCATCTCCATTCCAGCATTTGGGAGATTGTTGTAACATTTCCTTTTGGCCTTGATTGCTTATCTCACATCCTAATTCAATTACCATGCTTCCTTTGAGAGAGGTCCACTACTTTTCCACTTGCTCATATATTCCACTACTTTTTGATGTTTGCAACTATCTCCATCCACACAGCATGTTTCTGCACCAAGGTTTTTTTCCACTATCCTGTTATTTTCATTTTGCCTTTTTTATAAAGGAAGAAAACTAAGGGTGTTTGATGGTTGTTCGCTAAAACTGTCTGTTGAACCTTGAGGGTTGATTATTGAGATGCTATTTGGGGAGGAAAATAAAATAGATACTCTGTTAGATGCCATGTGGTACTTGTAGTTTGCTGATGATTGTTGTGTTTCTAAAATCTGTAGGGGGAAACTGTTCCTCCAGATTTTCTCAGTGAGAGTGAGCTGATTTCTCTGATGGAGAAGAATGGAATAGGCACAGATGCATCAATACCTGTACATATTAACAACATATGCGAACGTAATTATGTGCAGGTATATTGTTATTAGCTACCTAGTGCTGCCAATCTGTTCATAGAGTTTCTGGCCCTTTTATTTTTCTCCTTTTCTTTTTGGTAGAAAAGAATAAATGGGAAAGAAACAACACATGGTTGTATTTATCACAAGCAGTTTATTGCATTTCTGTAAAAATTTAAAAATGTGATCAGGAACAAGCTCTGCTGTTCATTCCTTTTTTCATCTACATTTTCATGTCTCCCATATTTAGATATTGCCATTACCTGTTGAATTGCAGGTACAAACTGGTAGAAGATTGGTTCCAACCACCTTAGGCATCACTTTGATAAGAGGCTATCAATGTATTGACCCAGATCTTTGTTTACCTGACATTCGTGGTTTCATTGAGCATCAGATTACACTTGTTGCTAGGGGTCAGGCAGATCATTCTCTTGTTGTGCAGCATGTATTACAACAATTCAAGCAAAAATACATCTACTTTGCAAAGAAGGTTAGACAAACTTATGATTGTATTTTATTGGTAACCAGTGCTTTGAAATTGATGCTTTACTTTTGCACTTTTAAAGCATGAAGTCTTCTGTTGGTCTTGCCTTGTCTAACCTAAGCTTGAACATTGATTCTAAGGCTTTTTCTTAACTTGGTTGCATTAGAATGTATAATTAGTTCGCACGCTGTTTTGAATTATATTGCATCCATCTTGGATTTTGTGGTGCCTTAAATTCAGATCATTCATTATTATGTAATGGCTTGTCTTGTTGCATGTGGTCTTTGCAAAGAATCCAACGCAAAGTATATGCTTGGTTTCACCCAAGAAACACTAGTTGCGTGCGAGGTAATAATGATTAAGAAAAATAAAGCAAAAAAAGTTGTGGTAGAGTACTAAACCAAAAATATTTGAATTGTAGAAGACAACATCAACTTTTATATGACAAGAATGGAATTTTGTTTAGCATTCAATTTTTTAAAAAAAATCTTATTGTTGCCTTTTTAATTGTTTTACCAATTATTTAACATATATACCTCATTTTCTTGAATCTTATTAGTTTCTTTTAGTGACTTGACATATTTCTTTGCTTGGTTAATTGCTGCAAACATATTGCTGGTGTTTTAGTTTTTCCAAGGGGTGGTGACATTGCAACAGCAAGCTTTGTTATGACCAGAGTATTTAATTTCTTTTAATTGTAAATTGACAAATTCCCCTGTTCTGAATTTCCTTATCTATGGACAAAGGAAGAGAGAACCTGGTTCTCGAAGTTTGAACAATTAAACTAGAAAATACGATTGGAACCATAAAGAGACAGAATCAGGACTTGTCATAATCATGTCTACTCTTGATTCAATCTGGAAAACACAAAAATGATTACTACTTGAAAACAACCCTGCAGTGTGAATGGAAAAGAAAACAAGAAAATTGCCCCATAAAAGTACAAAGTATCCAAATAATTCTTGCTGTATTATCAAGCCTTATTATAATATACTATTTACTTCCCTTCCATACTTCATCAGACAAGGTTTGTCATTGTAGAGCAGGTTGAAGCATGTCTTACGGTGGCTAAGGATGAGCAAGAAATCTTATTAGGAAGGCTAGACAAATAGCTGAAATTTTCCATATTAAGAGACTCAGTTGTCTTTTCGTTTGAATTCAAGCTCAATCCATGGGCAAGGAGGTTGTAATGATCAATTCAGTCCTCATCAATTGTGAGAATTGATGGCAGCATGAATAGGTATTTGTTTTCTTTCATGAGTGAAAAATGAATAAGGAACAAAGGATAATCTTGTCCATGGATTTAGATTGCAGTCATGGTCCTGTGCGATGGAAATGAGGCTAGCACATGTAATGGTAACTGCTCATCACTATGCAAATGTTTAAAGAACTTTGAAATTTTAGTAAAGTAACAGGTATTAACATAGTA
This sequence comes from Omphalea diandra, assembly GCA_949677035.1. Lineage (NCBI taxonomy): Eukaryota > Viridiplantae > Streptophyta > Magnoliopsida > Malpighiales > Euphorbiaceae > Omphalea > Omphalea diandra. The sequence continues at coordinate 11,629 of CATIWR010108259.1, forward strand.
ATTAAAACTAAGAAATGCAACTAATAAGATAATACACCAGCTGAAGGAATTAAATCCATGATTAATCATGCTAAAGTATTAAAATTTTAATTTCATGTTTAAATTAATTATTTAATTATTTTAAATAATTCTGTACATTACATTAAAATTATAAAAAAAAATTCTGAAGTTTTGTCTAATTTTAAGTGACTCATGCATGGAATTGGCTGTTTGTACATTTGTAACATTGACAAAAGCTAATTAACTTACCAATTCATTAGATTGATAAATTTACATGCTATACATTCTAAAATAGAAAAGGCCTTGCAAGTAATGTCTGTTATGGCAGCTAATGACACATGCACCCGGAAAGGAGAGGGGGGGGTGGGGGGGTTGGTAATGCTCCCTCAAATACCTGTAAATGATGGATGGCATGTTACACCACTTCCATTATTTAAATTCATGATCTTGTCAGTTGACTTTTCTAATTCATTATGGAACTGTTTCCTCTGTTTACTTATACCAAATGACAATATTGTTAACATGAAGGTTCATATTATTGTCATTCAAATGTCATCATGAAGCGTATGAGCCATCTTAAGCTTGCTATTTCTGTTCATTTTAGTTATCCAAAACAAAATTCCACCTGGTTGGTATCATGTCTAGATACCTTGTACAATCAAAGGCGACCCATGATATTTATGCAAAAATCTTTGGAATATAGTTTCTCAACTGATTGGATGGTAGGATGAAGGACTTGGGAAACAAAGCCATCACCTCCATTAGAAATTAGCTCCATATTTCAATTGCTATATTCATAGCATATCAGAGTGGGAAACGTTAGGATAAACTTCATTATCCTCACTCATAACACAACATGCGAGAAAATGTATGCTTTAATGTGATGGATGATATAAAAGCCATGTTGCAGTCATCTATGTTTAGTTTTTTGGTATTCCCGTGAGGCATCTTCTCTTTCCCTCTCTCATTTGTCCCCCTTTCAACTTGTGCAAGTTCAGTTTTTCAGAACTGTTTTGTTTGTTTGTTCATATATCTGTGCTTTATTTTGTAACTCTTATCAAGGAGAGAGATCTGGAATATGGTATTTGATTTTATGACTTAGATTTGTGGTTTGAAGCATTGCTTGAGGCTTTAGCAACCTGAACCCTCTCTCTCATTCTAGTCCTTTGTAGGTCTGTGAACCATTATGCACTTTTGGCTGGCTAATAGCACATCATCTTCATCGATTTTTTGGCAATGATGATTTCAGTATTCCAATTTGCAATAAAGTGGGATAGGTCAGATTACTACCATTTAGTTCACCCCAACTATATTGAATTTGAGGCTGGGTTTAGTAAACTTCACCATCAATTTGCTACAGTAGTTCTAGACTAATATATGTTGAGAATGAATCGTGTGTTGTCGTCCTATTTGTTTAGGACGTTTGGTAATTCTTCTGGAGTCTTCGTAACTTTGTTGAACTTCGTGGCCTTTTCCTTTGATGAAATTTTGATGTGTAAAATATAGATTCAATTTTCATTGAAAAAGAGGGAGTCATTTATTCAAAAAAGAAAAAGAATGGCTGCCTTCCTTATGGATTTTGTTATTTTGTGCAAATCCTTGAAAAAATAATTTAGGAATCCATTTTTCGTTGTAAATAAATAAATCTAGTTTTCTTTGCCTTTGATTTTTTGCTTTGTAGTGCATTCTTTGCTTTAATTGTACTCTTCACATTCTACCATAATTGGAGTTAAGTGTTATACATTTAGTAGTTCCTTTCCTCCTAAATAACCGGTCAGCTTTATTTTTCTGTGATATAGATTGACAAAATGGATGCATTATTTGAAGCACAGTTCTCTCAACTTGTTGACTCAGGACGTGCTCTTAGTAAATGCGGTAAATGCCTGAGGTACATGAAATATATTTCTACTCAACCTTCACGTTTGTTCTGTGGTACGTGTGAGGAGGTTTATTATCTTCCTCAGAAGGGCACAATAAAGGTAATAGACCTTTTCAAACAGATATTTCATGTTCTTTAATTTATAGTGAAGTTTAAAAATGCAATCCATTTCTTATATTTTATAACTGGCCAAAACAATTATATTTTATTCCGTCTAACGTTAATTTGCAGCTATATAAGGAGCTAACATGCCCTTTGGATGGCTTTGAGCTGTTATTATTCTCCATGGCTGGGCCAGAAGGCAAGACATTCCCCCTCTGCCCATACTGCTATAATAGTCCTCCATTTGAAGGCATAGATGCATTGTTTGGTGCCAATAAGACTGGTAATTATGGCATGTTGGGAAAGGGAGCAGGCATGCCGTGCTTCCTCTGCCCACACCCAACATGCCGGCATTCTATGATTGCACAAGGAGTTTGTGCTTGCCCCGAATGCAGTGGAACACTTGTTTTGGACCCAGTAAGTGCACCCAAATGGAGACTTTATTGCAATATGTGTAATTGCCTTGTCTTGCTTCCTCAAGGGGCTCATCGAATAGCCACTACTCGGGACCGGTGCCCTGAATGTGATTCAACTATTTTAGAAGTAGATTTTAATAAAAATTCAACACCTTTAGAGGATGGAGCTACCTTGCATATTGGCTGCATTCTTTGTGATGATTTACTTCATTCACTTGTGGAGGTGAAACATGGAAAATCATTTTTCAAGCGCATGGGAAGGGGACGAGGAAGAGGTGGTGGTGCTAACAGGGGAAGAGGACGGGGTCCTGGAAGAATAGGGGATCCTAAAATGAGCTTTCGGGATTTCTGAAATGTAGGAGATAAAAGTTTATTTATACATGCGTTTAGCATATGGGACTGTAAAAGCATTGATTTTCTTAGTGTTTGTTCCTATCTGAATTGATTTTCTTAGTGTTTGTTCCTATCTGAATTTATAGGAGTACCCCATTTTTGTGTAGTTCTTGAGTTTCCCATTTCTCACTTGTATATTGTTCAATGAGCGAAGAATCATAGATGTGCATTGTCAAGATTGTATTAGAATCGAAAACATTAAATCAGGTAAATTACCAAAACAAAATACACACTTATATCTCTGATTTGCTTAAGTAAATGCAATGAACCTTTAGTTGTGACTGCAGATGCAGCCACGTGTTTTTCATCCAAAAAGTTCCTATTCTTCTAGTAGTGAAGTTTTAAGATAGTTCTTCTACCTTCACATGTATACATTAGATTTTCTCTTGCCTTTGTTATGAACTTGCACACATGCATCTCTCTTGGGTAACTAAGGACTTGCTTGGTTATGGGGTTAGGGGAAGGGTAACTAAGGAAAGGTAAGGAGTGATAAGAAAGGCAAAGGGAGGAGAAGGATTGAGAAGTATATATAATTATCTTTTCCTTGTTTGGGAGAAAAGTAAGGAAGGAAAATATGTGTCACCTTGATTGGGAGAGAAGTGAGAGTAAGGAAGTATAATATGTGTCATCTTGATTGAGAGAGAAGTGAGAGTAAGGAAGGATAATAATGTGTCACCTTGATTGAGAGAAAGGAGAAATAAAAGAGGGTAAAGTAACAAAAATATTATATTACTCTTATAACTTAAATTATTGAATTATACTATTTTAAAGAAGATGAATTATATAAACCAATTAATTATATTTAACTATTAGAAAAATTTTAAGTTGAGATTGTCACTTGGAAAAGTAAAAAAAAAAAAAAAAATTCAAATTACTATTTGATTCGCTATTTATAAAAAAATGAGATTAACACTGATGAATAAATTATTGTAAGAAAATAAAGACAATAAGATTAACACTAATGAAATAGCAAAATAAAAAAATTATTAGAAAAAAATTAAGTAGAAAAATTAAATAAAAATTAAATCACAGAGTTGATGGAGATTATGCGAAAATACAAAATAAAGAGATGATATAATATTGCTCTTTGTCATCTATAAGCGGGAAGAAAGAAAGAGAAAAATAAAATTGATGTTGTTGATGAGGTGATAATAATAAGGGTAATAATGAATTATATAGTTTTTTATATAAGGACAAAATTGGTATAAAAAATTTGGATAATCTGTTTCCTTACACTTATTTTGGAGTGTAAGAAAAATAGAGAGAATTGTTATACAAAATGTTGTATTCTTTCATGCCCTTCATTTAAACACCCTTTTTTTTTTTTCCAAATAAAGCCCACCTCCCTTTCCTTACCCCTCTTCCCTCTCTTTACCCCATCTAAGCTGGCCCTAAGGGCATGAGAGGTTTCCTAGACAGTGCCCTAAAGTTTGTCAATGAATAGCACCGAATGTCTTCACAGATCTAGTAGGTCATAGCAGTTATATCCCAAATATAAACACCTTGATAGGTTGTGCAGGTTAAGATTAAATTAGTACATCCATTTTTTGGGGGTATAGGTTATTGAGTTAAAAGTATAGAAATGAACTCGAGTTCTCTTCAAGATTTCTAGTCAAATCATTTTTAATGAAAATTTATTATTTTAATTTTTTAAATAAAAATTTTGATTAAGATTAGGTCATTTCAATTGACTCACAGATTAATTTCAGTTAAATAAATTTTTGGTCATTTCAAGTTTTCAAGAGATTGAAATCAAATTAGAAATTGTCAAATTTAAGTAGAACTTATGGTAAATAAACTTAATGTTTGACACTACTATTACAATAGAGGCTTTTGAAAAATAATTAGAAAAAATCATATTTCATAATTGACATTAGATTTTGTCAATTTAATCATATTTCACAATTGACAATAGATTTTTCTAATATGATTTTTGTAAGCTAAAGTTATTTAGAAAAAAGCTCATATTTAAAACTTTTGTAGAAAGTTATTGAATTAAATTAATAAACATATTACTTTCATGAATAATTCAAATATTTTAAAATTTACAATACTATAATTTAAGTAATAATTATAGCTTTTTGCAATAGCAATGATGATGTCGAATGTGCTCTTAAACTTAACAAGAATAAATATCATTAAGTTTTATCTTTTTTAATGTAATTATCACGTAGTAAAGCAACAAAGCCAAAGTGACTATAAGTAGAAATGCAATTGATCAAGATAAACTAAACTTTGAAGAGTTTAAACTTGCTAAATTAACTTTTAATGAGATCAAGCTTGATTTGAGCTTTCAATTGAAGTCTATGAAGCTCAAACTCTATGAATCTTGACTCCGTTGAATTCAAACTCGAGCTTAACTTTTTTTGTTTTTTTAGTTACAAAAACTAGAGATTAACTTTATCAAGGTTGTTTAAGATAACAAATGAGTTTATAAATCAATTATAAAAAAAATAAATATCAATTTTATTAAGGTTCTTAAAGTTATGCAAATACCCAAAATTAGTTACATAATTAAAAGAATATACTTATTTCTTAATTTCATAAGTTTGATTTATGTTGTTTACACTTATTAAATCGATGTATAGAGTTTACCTTTAAGATAATTTAAAGAAGAGTTTAATCTTGATTAGCATATTCGTTAGTTTGAAAATACACTCATTATGAATAATAATAATAATAAATTTCAATTTTTTGTTTCTAATAAAATAAATTATTTTTCCAATTTTCTAAGTCTCTAATCTTTTAAATAATGCACAATAATGTAATTGAATTAAATTGATTAGTTAACTCAATAATATAACCATTCATTTTATAAAAGAAAAGAATTGGCTACTAAAGATTATTCAACTATTTTATGTTGCGATGTTATAAATTGAAAAATAATGGCTTCAACTTAATTTTTCAGAAATGAAAATTACTTACATATCCTTTTGGAGTTTAAAGGAATAAAAAAAATTACAGTAGATAATTATATTTAGAGTAAAAAAGTGATGGACGTGATAAAAAAAATTTAGTGAGATTGAGAGTTCTAAATAATTAGTGTAAAAAAAAATTGAATAGTATTTGGGAAATTCTTTTAATTCATATATATATATATATATATATATAAAGTTGTGTTGAACCTTATAAAATATTGGATAAGGTTGGTACTGCTTCCTTTTCCCAATTTGCAAATATAGATGTTCTCTTCATCACAATTTGGTCTATATTAGACCTCAAATTAAGAGTCCAAACTAATTGAATTACAATCCAATATAACTATATATCAAACTTATAACTAAGGTATTATAAACAAATAACTTTTCAATGTTTGAAAAATTTTGGTTTTTGGTTTGTCATTAAGATATTTAAAATAAAAAAAAACATATTAGTTCGTATAATTAATTTGTTTTATAACGAGAAATTTTATTTGGCGACTCTTAATTATTCTTAAATTATATAACTAAGATATATGCTTGTGTTTTCTAATTTTTGCCAACTCATTATTTTATTTTATTTTTTGTTGACCTTTGTCCACAATTACGAAGTATTTAGTTATTGTTATGCGATAAATTCCAACATCCAAACGGAGCCTTAAATTATTGGATAATTGGACTATTGTGTCCAAACCGTCGCCACGGAATATACTATAACCGGTCGAATTCCACTACGCGCGCACTGTCTCATGGCATAAAACCATGTAACTTTCTTATGGTCTGTAACCACTGCAGCACCACTTTCTTGGTGCTTCCTCAACTTTCTTTCGTGCTCCAACCTCTTCTCTTTCTTTCTTTCTTTCTTTCTTTTTTAAGGTAATTTATGGAATTATGGATTCCTTCTCTTTCTTGGATTGCTATTTCCTTTTTTTCTTTCTTTATTTCTTTCTTATGGTGGTTCCTCAGTTTTCAATTTCTAGCTTTTTCCAAGTAATGAGATATAATAGTGAAAGGAATGCAATTGGTTCAACTGCAAGAGTTCTGGGCTCTTTCTGTTTTAGTTCCTGAAGTTAAACTTTGGGTTTGAATTTGATACTGTCTTGATTCTGATAGCTTCTTGATTTACTTTTTGCAGCGATTCATAGGTTATTTATGTTAAACAGTGATTTGGTATTTGAGAAATGACTTTGTACGGTGGGAGTGTTTCTGCATTGAATTTGATTTGGCAGAGTGATGTGTTGGATGCTCCTAGAATTTTGCAACCTGCCCATCCTATCAAAACCAATGCACTAGCGTTTAGAGGCAGTGAATCTATGGGCCATGCTTTAAGAATTCCCTTTGGAAATGCTCCTAAAACAAGATTAAGCAGGACTGCTAGCTGCCCTTTGCAGGTTTCTTTCTTCTTTGGCTATTTCACCCTCGTTTTCAAATTTTCATTTGGATTCTCCATAATTGAATTATTAGTTATCTGTTAATAATGCAGGTAGTTTGTGTGGACTATCCTAGACCTGAAATTGATAATACGGTCAATTTCTTGGAAGCTGCTTACTTATCATCATCCTTCCGTACTTCTCCTCGTCCGCCTAAACCATTGAAGATTGTCATTGCCGGTGCAGGTGATGAAATTCTTATCCAGATTTTGTCTGTTTTTATTAATATTTAGTTTTGTCTTTTTTTTTTTTGGTCCTTCAAGAAAGATAATTTTGTCTATGTTGCTTTGTATTCATTAGTTTTTCTGAACTGTGCACATAAAGTTTCGTGTTTCAGTATCTTTACTATTCACTTGCTGAATTATGACGTGTCCGAGATGGAAGCTTTATTTTCCTTTTGCTGAATTACATTTGGATTTAGATTAAAATGGGTAGCGGGGATATGCTAATTGAGGGAATTTGTAATCGGTTTTAAATGCTATTGATGATCTCACTCTTATGCAATGAACATACAAGATTCTTAAGTGCAAATGTATTCTTGGGCATGTTCAAAGTGATTGCTAATACTGCTGGAGGAAAAGATCATATTATCTGTAGGTTTTGTATTGCTGCTTTTATTTCTGGGGTCGCTTATGAACTAGGCATTCATTGGGACATGGGTGTAATTAATAGTTAACACACACTTGGTTTACAATAGAATAAAATTTTTAAAAATTGGTACAGGATTGGCTGGTTTATCAACTGCAAAATATTTGGCAGATGCGGGGCACAAGCCTGTCTTACTGGAAGCAAGAGATGTTCTAGGTGGAAAGGTCTTGTGCTGCTATACTTTTATCCACTTCTTAATAAGTTGAAAAGGAAAATGATAAATACGTGGGTGTGCATGATGCAGAAAAGGAAAAGTAATTCTAGAATTTTTTTGTTTAATTATTATTTCAATACTATAGCTTTTATTTGTAATTTTTGCTATTCAATGGTTTTAATATAATATGCTATTTTGGATGTATGATGTTATTAAGACTGAAGAGCTCTTATCATATGAGTTTTTTTTTTAATTTATATAGTGGGTATTTTTGGTGCGTATATAATTGCAACCCTAATGTGTTTTGGTCCAGACTCCAAGACAAATTTAAAATATTTCATTGCTGAATTTCACATTCTCTTGTTTACAAACCCTTCCCTTTTTCTCTATTCTCTTCAATTTCATTCCTTGTTCATAATTTCTTGGTTCTTTGTAGGCTCTCTCCTCTATCTTCTCAACTTCAGTTGTCTTCTCTTTCCTATCTGTCTTCTGATAATGCAATGCTTCTCTTCTTCTTCTTCTCTCTCCTCCTTTTATTCCACATTAGCAACGCATCATGGCCTTGTATTCTCATGTTCCAAGTACTAATCCTGTTTATTGCATTGCCATGTATGTTGAGTGGCTGTGTTCCATTGAGCTTCTGACCGTGTTCTTGGATTATCCCATATCGATGCTGTTTTGAAGTTGATTTGGCCTTGTTTGAGCACCTTATCACTTAATAGTTTGAGTTGAATACTCAACAATAATAGCAAAAATAGTAAAAACTGCGAAGCACAACATCTTATTCTCTTTTCTGCGTCAAAATATGCAAAGGTCCTAGCTTTCAATTTGCATCTTCCAATCTAATTGTTTTTTTTTGTATGCAGGTGGCTGCATGGAAAGATGATGTTGGGGACTGGTATGAGACAGGCTTGCATATATTCTGTAAGTTTCATGACTCTCATTGGTTGGGGAAGGGGGAATTTTAATCTCATTTCTTTTTTGTTTCATTTTTTGTTATTTTTCCCTGGTCATGTTGATTAGGCAAGATTTATCATTGACGAAATGCTTCCAGAGTACTGTTGCTTTTTCACATTCTGGTTATTACCTATTTGTAATAATGCTTGTGAACCCAAATGTGCTAATGCAAAGCTATCTGGAAGGAGCTGTTTCTATTTTAATTTGTTAAGAGGGGCTTAACCATTTCCGTTCTGTTTCTGTTCTTATTAAAATTTTCTTCTTTGGTTTGCAAGTTGGAGCATACCCAAATGTGCAGAACCTGTTTTCAGAACTAGGTATCAATGATAGGTTGCAGTGGAAGGAGCATTCTATGATATTTGCAATGCCAAACAAGCCAGGAGAGTTTAGTCGATTTGATTTCCCTGAAGTTCTCCCTGCACCATTAAATGGTAGGCAAATTATCAACTCCTGAAATTTGATTTACTCCTACAAATAAGGAGCTAGGAAGGCTGAAAATATTGTTAGAAAGGCTGTTTGGCACAAATTATAGTTACTTGATCTTATATTTCGAATCAGCATAGACCAATAATTATTCAATTGCAGGACTCTGACCCCAATTATATCTTGCAGCTTATCTTTTTCATGTATACTTTTTCATATTTGTGCTGTCAACTGATCAATGCTTCTACTGTATTTGCTGTGAAATCAGATTTTGTTCATAGAGTTGTTGCTTTGAATCTAACAGGAGTATAATATTTTCTGAACCTCAGTGCTTGCAAGTTTACTTGCTATGCTCCTACATATTTAACACAGAATATGTAGTTACTCATGTAATCCATGAAATATATATCTAGCGGTGAGCATAAATCGACAGAAAACTGATACTGTTCAGTTGGTTTAGTGTGATCTTTTTTGTAATTCGGTTTGGTTCTAATTTAAAAGACTGTGATTTTGGGTTTTCGGTTCGGTTTGCTGTATAAAAAACCGAATAAACTGAAATTTACTAAAAAACTAACTAAATTATAGAAATTTGAAGCAAACTAATCTAAAATACATGTAATTTTGACCAAATAGAATCGAATCAAACCAAAATTTATGAATTCAGCTTAGTTCAGTTTATGAGCATATAAATTTGCTTTATTTGGTTTTTTAAAAGAAGTTTCTATTTATTTCAGTTTTAAAAATTATAAAATTCAGATAATTTGGTTTTAGTAAAAACCGAACTAACTAAATGCTCACCCCTAAATATCTCCACATAATATATGGCCTAACTAAATTTATCATTTCTAGCTAATGGATTTGTAGATTTCCAAGGATATACGCAGAAATTATTATATTTCTTGTATATAAGATGTTTTATTTGTTAAATGAGCTAGGAAATGACTAGAAGTTATGTTATGGCCAAATCCAAAACTAGTTATGGCCAGCTATATGGATTACTTTCCTGCATTTATCCAGTTTAGCACTCTTTCTTCAAAAAAAAAAAAAAATGTAGGACTTTAGAAAGATAGGACTAGAGATTTCAAATAATAATTGTAAGTACTTAGAGCCATCTGTGCAAACCTGGCTGAAAGTTCCAATACTGATTAAAACAAATGCTTTTTCCTTTTATGTTTTCCATGAAATTATAACAATGCTGCTTCAATGACCCAGGATATATAATTTGATGTCTATATTGTAACCCTTTTCCATGTCAACGCATATAAATATATTTGTTGTCTATAATGTAGACCAATTATCTTCAAGAAGTGTTACTCTACATTTTATGTGACCTATGCATTTTGTTTTTCCCCTGCAACTGTTAAATATAATTTTTGTACATTGTAAAACAAATACCTACTAGATGTGTTGCTCTACATATTATGTGACCTGTTCCCTTTACTTTCCCCCCCTTTTTTTAAAATTTAATGGTTCCTAAGGAATCATATTCCTGTCACATGCATCTTTGTTTTTGTTTTTTATTTTCTTCAGTTATGTTGTATTTCGTGTACATGCATGTCTTGGAACTTTTTGCTTCAGATTATTCTATATTTTCTTTCAATGTGATTGCAGGGATATGGGCAATTCTGAAAAACAATGAGATGCTAACTTGGCCTGAGAAAGTGAAGTTTGCAATTGGACTTCTGCCAGCAATAGTTGGTGGACAGCCTTATGTTGAGGCTCAAGATGGTTTGACGGTTCAAGAGTGGATGAGGAAGCAGGTATCCTTTACCAGCCATAAGAAAACTGCTGGTAGACATAGCTGTCTGACTCAAAACTTAAGAACTCAGCACTTAATGATCTAAGTGTGAAACTTAACTTAGGGATGAAGCTTTTTTGATAGGTCACCCCAAAGTACTTCTGCATATAATTACAGTCTCAGGAACTTCAATCCGCAAATTATTGGCCCATTGAGAACTTATGAGTGGCAACATGGTGTGCCTATAATTCCATGCTTGCTTTCGCATTATTAAAGATCAAATGCATACTCCTTTTTCTTTCAAGTTTATAAATGCTGCATAAACGGCATAACCGTGATACTTGCTTGCTAGCTTTGTGGAAATGCAGCATGTGACTAAATATTTGTGTTTATTTACAAGATGTTCATGTCCTTTTTTTTTTTTTGTAATTCATGTAAACCTTATCAGCAATATTCCATTTGCTAAATAGAACACTATGAAAGGACATTATGAACACTGCGAATTATGTTATATGGTTATGTGGTAGTAGTAATATGTTATCCAGTTGAAAATGTTGAATTTTTGTCAAGAACCGATAGAGTAGCATAAATTTTATACATGATTTAACATAATTCCTAGCTAATGTGTTTTTTTTCTTCCTTTTGTTTGTTAGGGCATTCCTGATCGAGTGACTAATGAGGTGTTTATCGCCATGTCAAAGGCACTTAACTTTATAAACCCTGATGAACTTTCGATGCAGTGTATATTGATAGCATTAAATCGATTTCTTCAGGTATGCTAACTGTTCTTTCTTACTCTGCCCTGAGAAGTATGAAATGTTTATAACCCATTTGTTGGATAGAAGATTGGTATTACAGTTTTTCTTTTAGTCATTAGTGGAGTCTTTATTTAAGCATGTTGTTATTGGAAGTAGTATCCTGTTTATGCACACAAATTGATATAGCAGAAGCTTTACAAGGAAAAAACATGTAGATTAATCTGTTGATTCGCATATGAATACCAGACAAATAAGCATAAAAAATAGTTTATTTTTAAGAAAATGAAATTTGGAGATAAAGAGAAACTCTCGCAAAAAAAACTTTGTTAATATGCAAAACTGATTTTTTAATCTCTAAGGAGTACAATATATGAAGAAAAACGCCCATAAAAATCCTAAAAGGAAATGAATTCTAAATCCAACTCTAGTAAGGAAAAAATACTAACAAAATAGCAAAAATCATTAATTTGAAGGTGTAGGTGATGGATTTTGGCCAACAACTGATGAACATCATTTTGAAAATCTTGTTGGCCCGTTTTTCATTAAAATATGAACTGAAAAGGCCCAAAATAAAACATCAGAGTTGGCTAAATTATGATTACACCCCTGATCTTCTATCCCATTGCTCTATAAACTTCAAATCCTTGGCGATTACATGCTACCTTAAAAGTATAGTAATCATTAGATGCTAATTTGGAATTCTCAAGTTGCATGCTGAATTTGTGATATTTTCAAACCTTCTTATGATGATATGAAAGTTGATATTGTTTGTATGAGGCACATTTGAAGTTTAGTTGCATAGTTTAGCCATACTGTCATTATGCATTGCTGATCAATCTTTTTGTTTTTTGTTTGCTTTTTTCCTTTAATCATTTGTAACAACATGGGAGGCTATACACAAAATGCTATATGCGATTAGCATATTGTTTTTCAGTTTGTTCATCTTTTTGTATATGTATGTAGATAATATATATCTGTGGAACTGACAGAGTCCAACCCCAATTTCTCCTTACTCTGGAAAGATGTTAATGCAGAAAGTGATGTGTAAGAGTAAGGTAACTTGGATTTTATAGAATAGGGCTAGGTTTTGTAGAAATCAAGAATTAAGTTTAGAGACTGATGCAGGGCAGGCAATCTAGGCTGGGCTTTGGGGTTAATTTGAAAATAGAATGGGGTAGGAATTTGGGGAACAATTAGGTTTGCAAGGTAGTAGGCTAAAGATCTAAAATTATGCAAGGATGAGAGATTTATGGAGTTGTTTTATGGTTGTTTGGCGCTGCGAGCAGAACACATAAAATGTAAATTATAGGTTTTGCTTAGGCCTAGGTTAGCTAGAGCATGGATCACTTTGGTATGTGGAACAAAAATGGGGACGTAAACATTCCTTGTATGCAATTTGATATGATGGGGGTAGGATTTCTTTGGATTTTGGGATCTCTAAGTATTGCATATATGATGAAAATCTATGGATAATATCTTATGCTGGACTGTAATAAAAATAACTATAAAGAGTTTCTCATATCCTATCAGTATAATAACTTGGCTTTGGTCGAAACGTATTTTTCTAACCACTTCAATGTTATGAAAAATATCAAAGTAACAGAACTTCCAACATTATATTACTTTATCTGAGATTTTGTGTGACTAATGTTGTTTAATTCCCTAGCCATGCTTGTTTGCATTTTGGGACGCTGATTTGAGCATTCCAAATTGCTAATGTTCCATAATTTGGAATACAAATTGCTTGAGGTTTAGCATGTTGTGGTAATGTTGGTTTAGGATTCACACCTAAACTTCCTTAGGCATCGCACCTAGGGTTGAGTTGCATTGCAACTCTAATAAAGATGCATAACTGCTGCAATTTCTATCAACTAAAAATTTGAGTACAATGTTAAAAACTTAGGTTTTCTAGACTCTAAACTATACCTAAAGCTAAACCTTTTAAGCTAAAAGACTTCCGAACTAGTGCCAATCCTAGGATTTGGACTCCAAACAAAACTAAAAGAATTAAGGATGACCAAGACCAACAAGGACTCTAATTAAGATGCTAAAGTAGAATAATATTCCTAAACCAGATTTGTGCCGAAACTCTAGAAATTGCAAAAATATCTATGATATTAATTTACTTGACCAGCAACTTATTAATTTACATAGTCCAATAAATGTCTTTAAAGACTAGGAAATACCCTATAACTTCTCCAATTAAACGTCAACTAAATGTAGATCATAGTTCAAACTCAAGTCTTTGATTTGACTCTTGTCGAATTCCTTTTCCACATCAAAGACACAGGATAAATTACGCAAACAAGATAGAACTCCTAGCTTCACACTAATAAGATCTAGGACTCACTCCTAATAAGACAGTCTCACCTCTTTCCAGGTTGGCATCACATCACACCATGGAAATTTAAAATCAGAATTTGCTGGAATTTTATAGACTCAAATACTGTGTAACAATGCTTTACAATCATGACATTTATAGATTCAAAAGTAACTGCAAACCCTTACTTGAACTACTACATATAAAATTTGGAGACGTAGAATCCTCCTTTATTTCACTCCTAAATTTAATATTATTGTTAATTTAACTCAAAATAAAAATAATAGTAGGACCCATGCGATAGCCTGTAATTGGCTAAATTACAGAAATACCACTGCAGAATATGTACTGTTTGAATCATGCAACAAATTGTGAATCACATTCTTATATGCAATCCCCCATATCTTTTGTATTTGAAAAAAAAATTACACAAAAGCCTCAAATGAGCTGATTATCTATGATAATTAAGCAGGTTAGTGATGTTTATTCAACTATGCTTCTCAGATCACATTTGCACCAAATTTTTTCTCTTTAAATTGTCTAGACATTATTTAAAATTCTTGTTTACTATTGTACATGAGAAATAAGGAACACATGTTTCTATCGATGTAAACTATATGGGATTGATAACTTATATGGGATTGATGGTAATATATCAACAGGAGAAACATGGTTCAAAGATGGCTTTCTTAGATGGCAATCCCCCGGAGAGACTCTGCATGCCAATTGTTGAACATATTCAGTCGTTGGGTGGTGAAGTCCTGCTAAACTCACGAATAAAGAAAATTGAGCTAAACAATGATGGAACAGTGAAGAACTTCTTATTAAATACTGGGAATGTGATTGAAGGAAATGTTTATGTGTTTGCAACTCCTGGTATAGCTGAATATTTCTATCACAATATATAATTTCTATTCTCTTCTGCAATCCAATTTATCTAATGCCATTACTATTATCTTGCTTCATTAGTTGATATCCTGAAGCTTCTTTTGCCTGATAACTGGAAAGAGATTCCTTACTTCAAGAAATTGGAGAAATTAGTTGGAGTTCCTGTTATTAATGTTCATATATGGTCAGTAATGAATTTTTCTGTCATTGATATGCACTGCCTCTCTCACACTCTCTGGCATTCATGTCATATTGATAGATTTTCCATGTTCAATTTGTGGCCTTGAATTTTGAGAAATAGAAGAGTAATTTGATTATCTGGGAAGTTTATCCTGAAGTTTATTTTGCCGGATAACTGGAAAGAGATTCCTTACTTCAAGAAATTGGATAAATTAGTTGGAGTTCTTGTTATTAATGTTCATATATGGTCAGTAATGCAATTTTTTGTCATTGATATGCACTGCCTCTCTCACACTCTTTGGCATTCATGTCATATTGATAGATTTTCCATGTTCAATTTGTGGCCTTGAATTTTGAGAAATAGAAAGAGTGATTTGATTATCTGGGAAGTTTATTATATTCATAAGTATAGTTTTGTGATGTGATTCTTCAATGTAAGATGGAAAAATTCTTGTTAATTACACTTATTTACTCTATCAATTAAGTCTCTTTATTTCAATGCTTTCAAACTCAATATTGCTTGCTGTTAATCTTAGCTCAGAATCGCATCTCTCTCTATTATGTTTGGACATCATCTTTATGGGAGTTCAAATGTAGGCATTGTGTCCACTAACATAAAATTTTCATCATTGCAGGTTTGATAGGAAACTAAAGAATACATATGATCACCTACTTTTCAGCAGGTCCTGCTCCTTTGTTTTGCTTCGGTTTTGTTGATCATAGAGATAAATTTCTCACTCCCATAACATGATTTAACGACAAGCCATTGTTTTTCTTTAGGGTTTTGTGAAAATTTATTGATCATTACATCTGGATCCTCAAAATAATATATTTCCTGTTGAATTTTAGAGAAGGTGTTTCCCCCACGCAAAGCTATATACTAATTGCATCCCTTCTTTTGACATGCAGAAGTCCACTTCTTAGCGTTTATGCTGACATGTCTGTGACATGTAAGGTAAAGCTGGAGCTAATGAATTAATGGTTTACACATGTATGACAGCATATATGCTGTGCTTATATCCTTTAGCCATCAAACATGCTAATAATTTCATGAGGTGGTGATTTTCTATTATTTTTCTGTAAATTTATCCTTTGTGACAGAATATTGTTTCTGAAGTGTAATTGCCAAGCTAATCACACAATGTTTTTAGCATGATGCAAAATGATGAATGTGCATACCCTCCGTTCAAAAATCATAAAACAAACCATAAAATGGGGTAATTGGTTTGCTTTTGCTTCTATTTTTTTTTAACAGTATTTGCTGTTATGTTGTGTGTGAGATTCCTTTGAAACTTCTCATAAGGGTAACTGCATTTTGAGTGCCAAAATTTTTGCAATATTTTCTGGAACTTAACTTTTCTTTCTTTTTTTTTTTTTTTCTTGTTTTTTCTTTGGTGCATTTGATAACCTGAAGAAAAAAAAAAATTTGCAAGAAAGTGCCTGCATGTCATATCACTACCCGTTCCCTCCCTCCTTTCCGCTTTCTACTCTTTGGCTCTCTCTCTCTCTCTCTGACCCTAATTCTCTCTTTTCTTTTTGTGATGAAAAGTTTTTGTTTGGTTAAATTTGTATTGAATAAACGAAAAATTTTTGTTTGGTTAAATTTGTACTGAATAAACAAATCTATATCATCTCAAAATTCATAAAAGAGGAGAGAATTTGGGATTTAGGTGACAAGAGAGCATGAGAGAAAGAGAGCAGCAATGAGGGAGATATGGAGATGAGGAATGAGGGTGGCATGTGAAAGAACATGCTTTTTCTCCAGAAATTTCTTACCTAAACCTGGATATGTATACAACCATCATTCCACCAACAAATGAAAAACCTTTTTTTGTGATAGAAAGTTGTTACTGGTTTATCTATTCATAATTATTTACTATCTTACCCATGTTTGGTCGACAGTCATAGTTATATTGGATGGGTGTATGCACCCTGGTACATGTTGGACTTTTCCTGTCTCTAAACACATGTCACATGTTTATTGAAGTGGCACCTACATCCAAGTTCTTTATTATTTTAATCAATCCTGGTATTTCCTTATTACGATTGGACTTGATTGTAATCTATTTCACCATTCCTAAAACTCAATTGCATGAGGAAGAAACCTAGCCACTCAAGTATAAAATCCCAAAAAATAAAAAAACTCTTAGGATATGAGTTAGGAGATTTGTATGAAAGATTATGAGAGGGTTGTTGGTGGGAAGTTTTATCATGTGTTTCCTATGTGATGTAACATCCATTAAGAAAGCAGTGATAATCAATAAGTCAGTGGTGGCTTTTATGTTTATCAGGAAATTGCTTAGCAGAGGGGGATGGCCTCCACTAATCCTTTTATCCAACCTACACCCTCCAAAGACTGGTGGTTGGGAATGCTGGTAGCATTTTATAGTGAAGTTCTAAATTCAGAATCAGTTAAAAAGGCTACTTTATGAAACTCAGTTCAGTACTTTGCAAGGTTGGGAGGGACAAGTGATTATACTGTATCATATTCTTGGGATTCTGTTATTGGGTTGAGTAGAGTATTATTATGATCGTCTCTCTATCATCTTCTGTACAAGTGGGCTCATTCAGCATTTGCTGAGAGATACTTGTGCTTGCTACTACAGACTTACTGCCATAGAGGCTGTTGTTATGCTACCAGATAGGGGAAGTGCATGAGAATATTTTGTTCCTTTGATTGAAATGATGAAAAAATTTCTTGTGGTTGATTGACATACATGTCTCTCTACAATCTTCAGCTGCATTAATTTTTTTCCCGCGTCAGTGCAATTGATATAATTGTCACTTGTTAAGCGCAGGAATATTATCATCCAAATCAGTCTATGCTGGAGCTGGTTTTTGCACCTGCAGAGGAATGGATCTCACGAAGTGACTCTGAAATCATTGATGCTACCATGAAGGAACTTGCAAAACTCTTTCCTGATGAAATATCTGCAGATCAAAGCAAAGCAAAAATTGTCAAGTACCATGTTGTTAAAACTCCAAGGTAAGACTATGAGGCTATTCATTTAGAAAGTGTCCATTTTATATGGTCAAGTGATCATTGGCATTGCTTGAATTGCTTGTAACCAATTATTTTGAATTTCTTGCTAGTGGAACATTCATTGTGTACAATTGACTTTTGTTAATAGAACTGTTTTTGTGCTTGCTATGTTGCACTTCCTGTTCCCTATTCACATTATTTGGTGTACTTCTTTATTTCCCAGTTTCTCTATTTGAAAATTCTTGAAAATTCTGGTAATTAAGTCTTCATTCTCTCTCTGGGACCCGGGTGCTTATTGTTTCAGGTCTGTTTACAAGACTGTTCCAGACTGTGAACCTGGCCGTCCCTTACAAAGATCTCCTATAGAGGGCTTCTATTTAGCTGGGGACTACACGAAACAAAAATATTTGGCCTCAATGGAGGGGGCTGTTCTGTCTGGGAAGCTTTGTGCACAGGCCATTGTCCAGGTGAGTACTGCTTGAACTTGGATTGTTCTTCATGCATCTACCTATCTGTTGTCACCATAAACTTTTCAAAGTTAAGTTTGCTGGAAAATCGAACTTGTGTTTAGCTAGGTGCTGGAGCTATATTCACAATACACACACATGCGCGCATGTATATAAGCACGAATGCACAAATCGAAAGAATATAAGCAAGACCAACTGAGGTTTTTGATATCTTAACCTGGTGTGCTCAATGTATAATCAATATGAAGAAAGAGAGTGGATGAATTGTGCCCATATTTTCTTTTTATATCATTATTTGTTGATTTATGCAGGATTATGAGTTGCTTGTTGCTCGGGAGCAAAGAAAGTTGGCTGAAGCAGCCATTAGTTAACAAACCTCAATTCAAAGATTGAATGGGGATTACGGATCAAAACAATATTCCAAAAGTTATATGCTACAATTTGTAAAGTTCTTATAGGAAGTGAATCTTCTCTCAATGAACGCATTTGGGTTTTCCCTTACTTCTTTGCCATCATTTTATCAAGTGTATCTCTTCTCTTTGCGAGGAAGAAAATAGTGAAAATATAGCCATAAACGTAAGCCCGTTCTTTAGTGAAGTTGAAAGATGGAAATGACATAATTCGTCAAAAAAATAATAAAAAAAAAAAAGAAATGACATAATGGGTTGATGGAAAACTATGATTCTTTTTAGAATTTTATCAAAAAATGAGATTAGTGATAATTTCAACAAAACTACTAATATGTAAGAGAGAAGCATGAATTACTAGATTAATAGTAATACATTTTTTTTCCAAAATAAAGAATAGATATAATTTTAGAGCTTTTTTCTACTACTAATTTCTTTTTCTATTATCATTGTCTCTTAGGATCTGCATAGGAGTTGATTAGTTAGTGTAAAATGTAAATAAATTATGTTATTTTTGTTTATGTATATCTTTGTTCATTTTTAAGAAAGATAACATTGAACAATTAGAAAGTCAATTACTTTCTAAAAATTTTTTTATTTATATTTAAATATAATAATTAGCTTTGATTTGATAGGGACATATATACATGTCTTGAATGTGTTAAAATTTGAATTCTTAATCATTATTATTTGTAAACAGGAAATAAATTTTTTATTAAGTATGATAATTTTTTTTCTCTTAACCTATTATATCTTTATATAAATATAATATTTTGATAAAATATTTTTTTAAGTATAACTAGTATTTGTTGTTAACCTACCACAACTGTATATTAAGTAATTCTTTTATGAAAAATAAAAAATAATGTTCTTAATTTTCTTTTGAAGTGTTTCCTTTAAACAACTCATTTGTGTTAAAGAATTAGTGTAAAAAGTACTATGTGTTTTTTTGTAGTAAAATTAATGTTTTCCCTTATCTACTGAGATAAGGTAAATAGGGGGAAAGAAGAAAGTATTTTAAAGGGAAGGAAAGAAGTTAAAGGAGAAGAAATTTTTTTTATCTTTTTATATTTTGTTATAAGATAAATAATCATTAAAGAGAATGAAAGAGAAATATGTTAATTTTTTTTGGATGAGCAGAATTGAAAAGACAAAAATATCTTTAAGTTGTTATATAAATTATAAAATTAATTATTTATATTTCAAAGATAAAAAAGACAATACATATAAATTATCATTCTTTTTCATGAGATGAAATTTTTTCCACTTTCAAATTGGGGTATTATAAATTTCAACTTCTTTAAAGAAAATTCTATTATCATGTTCCTTTCTAAAAATTTTAAATAGTCAAACATAATTCTAAATAATTCTCCTTGTGTTCACTTCTTTTCTCTTTAAATTACCATTTTATCCATATATATATATATAGAGAGAGAGAGAGAGAGAGAGAGATTTATAATTGATTTTGTATATTATTAATTATTAGTTTCTATGAAAAGAGAATGCCTATAAAATTTAGAGCCAAAACTACAATTGAAATGATTTGTAGTTTTTAATAAGAGATAAGAAAGAGTTTTACAGATTGATAGTTCTATAATTTATAAAAGTTTAATGATCAAGATTAAAATAGTTACCAATCTATGGCTAATGAAACATAGTAGATTTATGATTCAAGATAAATAATTAAATATTAAGAAGACTTACATGTATTAAATATATATTTTTAATTAATAGGATAATTATAACTTTAAGAATGAGTATTTTTATACTTGAAAAAAATATAAAAGTTATAATTAATTATTTTAAACATTATACATTTATAATATTAAATATGTACACTTGATTAATATAACAATAATAAATATACTATAAAAATATTAAAAAATATAATAATAAACTGAAGGACAAAAAAAGAAAAAAGAAAAAAACAGTGCTAGTGTGGTGGTGTCTTGGAGTGGAGATGGAGTTGACACTTTGAGATATGGTGTGGGACTGAGACTTGGCATCATTAGCAACCACGACTAGGAGATTAACAACCTTAACGACTGACCTTCCCCACTCTATCAACCCCGGACCGAAATGCCAATATTCATCCCTGCCAGTGCCATTCAAGGCTGATTTCTTTCCCAGCTCTTGATCCCCAACGATGCCTCTTCTTCTTCTTCTTCTTCTTCTCCGTACTCTTCAGTACACCATCTCACTCATAAAATATTCCACAAGTCTAGACACTCATTGATTTCCACGCCCAAAGTCTCATCTGTCTCCCACAATTCTAATGATTCCGCCACCATCACTACCACCACCACGGCCTCACCTGAAGTTGCTCGACAAGCTCGGGTGGGTTTCCTTATCTTTATTCTTTTTCTCCTTTGGATGTAATAATTTGTTTTTCACTTTGATTTGTTGGTCACCACGGCCTACTCGGTGCTAACTATACTGCTATTTGATTAACGTGGCTTCTATGGGTAATGCGTTTGAGGTGCTGATATATATAACGAGGCGCGATGGTGAACAGTAGTGTGATACCGCTACATAATTTTATCATTTGTATTTTTTATATGTTTAATCAATTTTTGTATTTCCTTAATTAACTTTCAGTATTTATCTTTAGATAATCATGTTAGCGTTATCTATGAATTTTCAGTATTTATGTGACAAATTTTCTGCACCGATATCAAGAAAAAATATATACTACATAAAATTTCCTTTGCTATATGAAAATTTTCCTTGCTTTATTTATCTGTCAAGCTCAATTTTGTTATTAGTAATGATCTAACTAACTTTTTGTGCAAAGAAGTAGAGGCCTGCTGATTGGAAGGCAGCAAGGGCTTATAATGAGAGTGGATCCATCTATGATGGCAGAATGGAGGCTTGCTGATTCGATTTTATTCTAATCTGGGTTTTCTTCGTTTTCCCCACTTAGGCCCATCACATTCTTGTGAAGGTACATTTTACATGCTTTCTGGTTGTACTCGGTCTCAAGAATTATTTCATTTGTTATCTGTTGTTGTCTGGTCATGTCAAACTTATGAGAACCTGTATTGAGGTGCAACTTTTAGTAAATGTATAAAACAACTGAGGCTACCAGTGAATTTTCGGTTCAATAGTTCTGGAGTATTCTCTAATGCTAAAAAATTTCAAGTTGAAATCCCACTTTTCAAATTAACCAAAAATAAAAAAATAAATCAACTGAGGCACCCCTGTGAGCTACTCAACTCATCCTGATTTTTTTTTTTAACTTCAATCTTCTGAGTTGCTAATAGGAAAATTTATCACATTGGACATTGTGCAATGTGAATAAACTTTATGCATATAACTTAGGCTTAATATTTATTATTTCTTATGTAGCTTAAGGTTCTAGCTACTGCTATACTGTGGGAGTAAAAATATGGTGAAGAGCGTGTGAAAATAACAATGGTGGGGATTGGTTTGTCCCCCCTCTCATTACTAAATACAACGCCTTTGAGACTTGGATTTACATTAGTCTCTCTTTCGTCCCTATTAAATTGTCCATTTGAAGAAGCTTGGATTCTAAGAGTCTAGTATAAAACATAGTGATCATCAATTTTGGTTTTTTCCTTGATAATTGATAAGGTGTTTGGGGAATATCACTGAATCAGCTGTGGCTTTCCCAATTTGGAATTTATGTTGTGGTGAAGGGCTCTAGAAAATGTATAACTGTTCTTTTAGTAACTTATTAACATGGATAAATGGTTTGATGCAAACAGAAATGCAAGAGTAGATTTTTATCATGGGTTATTGAGGTCAAAGGTTAACTTCTCATATGCTTTAAGATTTTCAAGAGGAAAGACAAATGTCCAGTTCGAAGTCTGATTCTGTTGCTTTTAGCAGTCTTCATGTATGAAGGTTAATTTTTAGTTCTCCATGTTCTCCATGTGTGTAGTCTTAATTGTAAATTACATTCATATTTTCCACTTGTTGTCTCTTAATCATTATTTTCACCTATGGTTTTCATGGTTTCTTTGTATGTAGAACCACACAAAACTCTTCATGAGATTGCAAAAGGTTTGATTGGTTCACGTATTTCTGTGAAGGTAAGTTAGTTGTCTTCTGCATTATGTTAGCCTCAACTTTTACAACTATATTTGTCTTTTTCATGTATTAATTACAATAGATTTAATGGGTTGAATAACCATATTGCTTGTTTTACATATCGTTCAAGTATGTGCGGTAGACCATAATTAAAGCTGTAATATAATCGCAAGTATATTATGTTATTGATAATTCTATTTGTCTTCATGATAAAATTATTGTAATGTGATGTCAATTACATCATGTGATTGTCATTACTTGATTCATATACGTACAAAAGTATATATAATTATGACTATACTACTTATTACTTTTAGCAACACCATCATCCTTGTCATTAACACTCCCAACATCACAACACCCTCCACCATGGCTTCCATCTTGAGCACCACCATCATATCCACCACATCCAGCCACCAGCTCCCACCAACATGGCTGGCACCTTCAGATCACAACCATTGCTTGGTCACCATAGCTGCCATTAATTGGCCGCTATCACTACCAACACCACCATTATTTTTTATTACGACTACCAAATAAAAACTGTATAAAAATAAGAATTGTGATTTTATTTTATTACATTAATTATGCTTCTGCAATTAAATATAAGATTGGAATAATCAGTGCATTACTTTAAATTACTATCTTCATTCGATTACATCTTTAATAACATTACAGTACCATATTCACTCCATTATATCTTTGATAACATTACATTTGATTGCATCGTATCAGATATCATTGTCTTTGTTTGGTCAGAATTATGTGTGCCAAATCACTCTGAAACAAGGAAATGTAGAAACAGAACCATCACATTGGACAACCTGTAGATGCATGATATATATATATATATATATATATATATATTCCTGATGATATGCTAATAACATGGCTTTTTTTTTTCAAGTGCACCTTAAATATATTATTTATTTGTTTCTGTATTTCTGCTCAGACCCATATATTGGTAATTGTGGTGATCACACTTGATTCAAGCAGGATAAGCATTCAAAATTGAAATGGGTTTTCTTGCAAGTGTGTGCATTTTTCATGTTTTTTATCTTAAAATCTCTTCGTGCTCATAAGAGGCCTCAAAACAAGGATCTATTCTTGAAATTTTGGGAAAAATTTTGCCTACACTAGAAGTATACTCCCAACCATTACGATAGCTATCCTAATAAGGGTGTGAGTGCTTTTATGCTTGGAAAAAGAAATGTGTAAAAGTAAATTCAATAAATAGTTATGGATTGTTATTTTATGTCATTAATATCATTAGACGGGTTTATAAAGTGAATATAAGCATCTAGTATAGACAAGTTTTACCTAAATTTTGAATAGGAGATCTCTGCTAACCGCCAATTGCTTGGTGGTTAGCAGTAGCTTTACCAGGTCATTTTTAAAGAATCTTTGATAGAAGAACAGTTGAGACTGCATTTGAGTTCTGCTTGTCGCAGTCTTCATTCTACATCAGCATATGGATATAAGATTTGATGGTTACACAACTTTGTGATTAAGCTGCAATGATTTTAGAGTTCATTCAGTTGGTTTGCATTTAGGTTGTAGTTAATACTTAAGAGTTAGGAGAAAGTTTTGGGTTTGGGAATGTACTTGGACCCCCCATTTAATTTGTTGGCTAACAGGTATGTAATGTTTGTGTGACAGTCTTGACAGTTTATTTCAATGACTTTTAGTGTGACTAGATTTATTAATTACAATAGTGAAATTTGCATGAATAACTTAGTTTTTGGTTTTTAATTTATCTCTTATGCAGGAAAAATATATATTATTATAATGTAATGTATGTGATGTACTTTTAAGCATCTCAATGACTTACAAATTTTATATATGATAAAAAAAAAATCAGTTGGCTTTGGAAAATTAAATCACATTCCTATTCCTACAAAAGTCAGTTACTTTACTATGGTAATAATTCTATGTTATTGTTGTTTTTATGTGAAACTATATCAATTCCTTTCACTTTAATGAAATGTTACTTCCTTAATATTGTAGGTGATTGAAGCTTCAGAGGAAAAAAGAAAATTGATCTTCTCTGAGAAGGAAGCTATCTGGTCAAAGTTTTCTGAAAGAATCAATGAAGGGGACGACCGGGGTTCTGTTGAAGATTATGGTGCCTTTGTTCACTTGCTGTTCCCTGATGGTATCTATATCTGCGATTTCATGATTTCATGCATTTCCAATCTGAAGTTCTTATTTTGCAACAGATGTTCTCATTTTGCAACAATTATTGGCGATTTTGAAACTATGATACAAGTCTGTACATCTCACTGGATTAGTGCATGTCTCAGAAGTTTCTTGGGATTTAGTTCAAGATACTAGAGACATCCTTAGTGAGGGTGATGAAGTGAAGGTTAAAATCATTAATATTGATCGGTTAGTCTCCTTTGCTTCTGTTTTCCATTATTCTTCTTTTGACCTAGTCTACAATATAGGAATGATTAACATATACCTACTGAACCATAAATTCTTTGCATATTGACTAAAATCTATGCTCAAAGGCAGCAGGATTATCTACATAAATCATCTGTATTTACCAGTTTATCATACCTAAATCATCCGTGTTTACTAATTTATCATACTTAATCAATGTTCCAAGAACTCTTGATCTGAGGAGTTCTCGTTCATCATTCTAGAGGGAAAGAAAAGCGAAAAAGGGAGTCATATCGAGTGAAAGAAACCTACATGTCAAACGACCAAGGAAACAAAATTACGTTCAGACTGGGCGTGAATTAAATGATCGAGGTTGGATCACAGACTGACAAGGTCAATGTGCAGAATCTTGTTCCAAGATGCACTTCCATTGTAAATATGATCAAATCTACCTAACTTTTCATGTAAATGACAACGTTCACAAGTATTTCCAATGAAATGTATCATCGGCAAGTGCAAGAGGGTATTTATGATATTAATTAGGTTCTAGTTTTATTCAAGTAAGGGAAATGCCATTTTCCTCCTGTGTTTAACTAGACAATGCAGGGTACAATCAGTTGAACGGATGTAATATCATCTGAACTTGATTCTTTTCCATTTTCTTGCTGCTCCTTATTCTCGTCTTATGGTCATCTCGTTATTTAGCAGCAATCACGTGGTTTATTATTAAAAATCAATGCAGGCAGAAGTCGAGGATTGCAGTCAATAAAACAGTTGGAAGAAGATCCACTGCTTGAAGCTTTGGACAAGCTAATTCCTCAGATGGGTAAAATCATGTGATCTTACATGATTTTTCTCAGCATTATACTGTTGTTTTCGGAATAGAGCAAAGTTTCTGTACTTAATGGACAGTTTATGGCTTACAGGATGGTTCAGTTGATCCTGATTCTCTGGCCATGAACAGTATTTCGATTGAACCTCTTCCGGGCCTTGAAGCTATAATTAAAGAGCTACTATGTGAAGATGGGTACTAATTCATTATTTCTGTATTTAAGTTCCATTTCTGAAAGTCTTTATACTATTTGCAACTTTTTAAAATCAAATTCTCATTCCTTGATTGTAATGAAAATTGCACCCTTTAACATTGTTTTTTTTTTAAATTCTTCTAGAGCACTTGATGCATCTTCCTCCACATTCATTGTCATTCTTACCTCTATTTTGTTACATTCACTTCCAGTGTAGATGCTCTCAGAATCAGCAGAAAAGGGTTTGAAAAACATGTTGTTTCACAGGACCTGCAACTTTGGCTTTCAAACGTAAGTTACTCATATTTCATGCTTAAACATATTTTTCTTGACATCATCTGGGTTCTCCTTACTCTGTTATTCTGGAAATCGTCAGGGACCACCCGTGAATGGAATTTTCATCCTTCTGGCCCCTGCTGGACGACAGGCAAGTTTCATTTTAAAATTGCATGTGTCAGTGTTTGTTCTTTTTAGTCTTTTTATCATGGGTTCATAATTCTATGATTCAGTTTCGAGAAATACAACTGACAACAACACCAGATCAAGAAGGTATAAGAAAGGCCCTCCAGCGAGTATTGGAACGTGTTCCATAATATAACATTGTAAATCCAATCATATATACACTTTCTTTTCTACTTCAATATTTATGATGCCCTGCATAGTCAGTATCCCATATCTTAAATCAATCGTAAATGTCTAAACACTTGTTTAATTGACCTTTTTTCAACACAAGGCTTATAAATTGACTTTTTAGGTTTATAGTTATCCGTGAATATGACGTATTTGAAAGAAATAGTTTATAATATAAACATCTGATAATTCTCTTAAGCATAAATATTAATATCACAGACTAAACTGGAATTTGCAAGTCCAAAACATGACACATATATACAATAAACTCATAGGATATGTATCCAGAATGTACAGACCATTTATTATCACCAGCTAGCGACTATTGGGTCCATAGCACATTATCCATAGTTACACAAACACTCTGGGAACGGACCCTATAGGCTGGCAGTCGACCTCTCTCAGCATAGTTTTGAGCCCCTCCCCTGCGGCATTAGCCAGTGGATGTATCCCAAGGTCCGGCCCTTTCATATAGGCTCTGTTCTCCCTTTCTTTTTCAAATAATACCCCGTTACGCTTTTCCACATCTGAACATCAAGAATTCGAAATTAATACAGCCACTACCAACATATTTCAGATAATAATAATCTAACAAATTAGAGCATATAAAATTACCTCGAGCAAGGTCTTCGTAAAGCTGGCCATCCCTAGTCAAGGCCATCATCACCTGAGGCAACCCAAGAGGCAGATTGGCGCCCTTGTCAACCTGCCAGAAGTGAATGGTCTTGCCGTAAGTCTTGCATAATTTCTCTAGTTCCTGCCTCTCTATGGGACCAGGAACTCCAGGCATGAACAGTGCACCACACTTCACCTCGTACTCATGTGAGTGCCACATAGGCTTTTCCACGTCCGGCAAGGTCATAAACAGGTTCTCCGAGATAATGTACTCCAACCCTATTAGCCGAGCGTCTGGGTCGGAGCTATTGTATATCAGGCACTGCCGCATTTCCTCGTTCTGGTGCCCGCAAAAGTGATGCGCCTCCACTTGGCGAGTCATGTCATCCCCATAGAAATGGAACCTATGCACATGCAAAAGAGTTTACTATGGTACTAGCGAATTATATATATATATATATATATATATAGAGAGAGAGAGGCTTACGCGCAGAGGTGTTGGTGGATTTTATTAACGGGAGCAAAGCCTTGAACTGCAGATGCAGCCGTTTCAACGATGGTGGTGGTGACCGGCGTTGGATCGCCGGGGACTTCTGGGTGAGCAGACATATGTATCCTCACCTTTTCTTTCTTCCTGGAAACCCTTTCAGAGTAATTTTCTTTCTTCTTTTCTTCATCAGATTCAATTTAAGGGAAGTTTCTTAGACTAGGTTTCTAGCTGTGTTGCATGCAAACTTACCCGTGGCAGATGAGGCCAGATGCTGGTGCAGCGTGGCTGTGGACGTGGCTTCCCAACAGTCGCGTTTCAGAATCATTTATTGCAAGCTAATTTTGGACACCGATCAACAAAATAATATACAAACAATACGCCGCATGAGTTGGTAATTTAATACTCTCGTCCGTTTTTAAATAATTGTTTATCGCCAACATTAATAAAAAATAATTAATTAAAAGAAAAAAAAATTAATAAAAAAATAAATTTAGAAAAAAATCAAAATTAATGTTATATTAGTATTTCAAAGTGATAATTATATTAAAATAAATTTTTTTAAAAAATATAATTATTTAGAAACATAGAGAGAGTATATTATTTAAAATATATTTAGAAATATTAATAAATTAATTAATATTAAAATTTACTCTTCTCGTTTCAAAATAAGTGATAAAATTTCATTTTCATAAAAATTAAAAAAGTTAGTGAATTATAGTTATTTTATGCATTTTAACCACTTTATTACAAAAATACTTTTATTTATTTTTTTATTTTATCAATATTAATAAAGTATAGTTATTATTGGAACTACAAAACTTAATGATAATATTTAAATATTAGTAGTAAAATGATACTTGGGATTTAAAGAAATTTATTGAAGAGTATAATTTTTTTTCTTTGCATTAAAAATACACATTCAAAATAAAAAAAAATGTAATAATTTATTAATAGTGTGAAAATAAATATTAATTATTAATTTTATATTAGACAATTACTTGATTAATTATCAATTAAAAAAGACAATCGCCAATCATTTAAAACCAGAGAGTGTATTATATTTTGTAAAGTTATTATTATCAAATTAGATTTATAAATAAATAAAAATAAAAATATAACTAAATTAATACTCAACAATTTAGATGTTAAAATCCAAGAGTCTAATACTCTTGAATAAATAATTTAAATAAAAAAATTCAAATTCACAACATCAACTATAGGTTTGAAGTATCAAATGAAATTTTCAAATAATTTAAAAGTCTATTTCTAAAAACCTATAAACTCTAAATGTATAGAATATTTAACAAACATTTAATTCAATGGTTTATAATTAACAAAAAATGATATACTCAATTTACTAAAGATTCATATCAAAAGCATTTATAAAATATATTTAAAAAATTTCCACCAAATTTTTAAATAATTTCATATTAAAAAATTTTTAAAAATAAAAATATATATCATATACTATAATTATCAGTCACTTGAACTCCACATACAAGCTAGGTCCAGTGTAACAACATACAACAACCTTAGCTGTATATAGATAGCTCACTGTTATATTCTTTGTTTATCTGTTAGATTTATTCTTGTATTTATATTGTATTTGGTACATATTTACTTGGTGTTAGGTGTTGTATATATATCTCACAATAAATATCAATCAATATATTCATCGTGCAATTGTTTCACACCAAGCGCAAAAACAAATAACCTCATTTGACATAGGAAGCATCAGAATTTTCTGTACCATTTATTAGATAATATAATCAATCCAAGGACTTTGATTAATTGCTTAGGATATAACAAGAAGTGATCTAAGTAATAAGAAAATGAATATTCCAAATCAAATGATCTATAACTTCAATTATCAAATAAATATCACCAAAATAAATTAACAATGAATAGGTTCAATATATTTAATAAAAGAGGTGCCCTAGACAATATATATATATATATATACATTTTGAGTTTGAGTAAAGTTTCTTAATCATTACAGTTTCAAAGATTCGAGCTCAGATCTTGTTGAAAGAATGTCTTAAATTTCTGCCAATTTAACTATTGAACCAATACTATATTAGTATACTTATTCTTTCTGTTACAGTATAATGCGAAGATAATAAATTCTCCTGATCACTGAAATTTATCCATTATTCTATGGTAATTACTGCAAAATGATTTTGTTCAATTTAATTACTAAATTTTGATTTTTATTCTAGTTTTAATGGCTTAAAAAATTTAAATATTTTTTAGTGTAATTGGTTGTTGAAATTTAACATTTTTATCTAGAATCAATTTTCCTAGAAAAGTAAATTTTTGGGTAAATGATTTTAAGAGTATAAAATTTTTATGTTTTATTGAATATAAAATTTTTTAAAAAATTTAAATTTAATAATATAGTTTACTACCATGACTCTTATGCAATTGTATGTTTTTATTTAATTAATCTATACAAAAATTCTTATACAATAAAACTGATCATAGTGATCAATGCAATATAAAATATAATTATAATATATAATATTATTAAATAATATAATTTAATATAATAATAGTTAAAATTAATAATAATAATAATATAACATGATATAATAATATATTATAATATAATTAATAAATATTATTCAAAAATACTATACAATTATTTTTTGATCTTAAAAAAGTACTTAAAAACTAACAACATAATAATAATTCAAAATATAAACTCTATGATAATAAAATTTAAGAACATCTAAAAATAATTTAATTGCTCAATGAAGTAATAAGAGATTATAGTTTTTGTAGTTCAATAATTATTTTAATTAAAATTGAATGATAATCTATGTTCTTGATTTTGATTAGAATTGTCATAAACAAATATATAAGTTTTAGTTTAGCAAATAAAAATATATACAAGGTTACATATACCTATATATTACATTAATTAGTATGTTTGTTAATATACAATTATATAATTTTTAATAGTCATGGGAAAGTAAATTTTCCACCTCTTGAGATGAATTTTTTTTTTTTTTTATGTAGAGGAAAGGTAAGAGTACTTAAAAACGAATAACATAATAATAATTCAAAATATATAGTATATGATAATAAAAAATTTAAAAAATCTAAAAATAATTTAATTACTGAATGAAGTAATAAGAGATTATAGTTTTTTATAGTTCAATAATTATTTTAATTAAAATTTAATGATAATCTATATTCTTGATTTTGATTAGAATTGTCGTAAACAAATATATAAGTTTTAGTTTAGCAAATATATATATATATATATAAAAGGTTATATATACCTATATATTACAT
Organism: Omphalea diandra; assembly: GCA_949677035.1. NCBI lineage: Eukaryota > Viridiplantae > Streptophyta > Magnoliopsida > Malpighiales > Euphorbiaceae > Omphalea > Omphalea diandra. Next base: position 43,188 of record CATIWR010108259.1, read on the forward strand.
TAATTATTATGCTTGTTAATATACAATTATATAATTTTTAATAGTCATGAAAAATTAAATTTTCCATCTCTTGAAATGAAAAAATATTTTTCCATATAGATGAAAAAGTAAGAGTAGGACTCATAGATTTAGAAATGTAAGCTTTCCAAGATACAATTTTTCCAAGGCAAACTAAATATCGAAATTTAATATTTATAAGCTAATTTTCCTTGAGATTTTGCTAATCAAACCCTAATTTGACTAATTGATTTCAATTGTATCAAAGTCAAAATTATAATTTAATTGAATAAAGTGCATATTCAAAATATATTGATTTTTATATTTTTCAATTAATTCAATTAGACCCAAAATTACATTTAGAGTTTAATTAAGATGATAATTTTAAATTTTATTTTTCATTCAATTTAGTCTCATTTTTACTTAATTAAATTTATAATATATTTTTGTATTATGGATTTTAATTTTATTTAAATTTTAAAAATAAAGATTTTAAAATTTAAACTTCTAATTAGTAAAAATCTTTCAATTTCTCATTTAAAAAAAATCTCTCAATATTTGCTTAAAAATTAATTTTATTATTTAAATTGTTTAAATAAAAAATTTCTATTAAAGAGTGGCAAATTATAAATAACTTAATAATGGGTTTGGGATCTTTGATGATGAGGAGATGATAACTATGATGGTGGTAATTTTTATGATTAGGAATAGGCGTTTATCTTTTCTACACAATTTCAATAATCTTTTTTTGAAAACAAAATGCGGTAATTTATTCAATCATAGAATCAGATGCCAAAGGCTCCCCAATGCACATTGGCGACTCAAAAGCAACTAAGGGACAAGACTGAAACCGGGAAACTCTAGCAAGCTTGTGAGCTGCTCCATTTGCTTTTCTCGAAACAAAACTCAGGCTCCCCAACACCTTCAGAACAAAGAAACAATCAATCCTCTATAATCCGCCCAACATCCCCATTCCCACTCCTACCAGTGTTGACCGCGTCCGCCACAGATTTAGAATCCATCTCAAAACTGGTATTCGCCTATCTCATATCAATTGCCCATTGCAAAGCTTCCCTAAGCCTGATAGCTTCGGCTTCCACAACTGAGAATTTGCTTGAACCAATAAATTCTTGCAAGCCACAAAACCTCCAAGAGCGTCCCTCACCACCATTCCGAACCCAACACTGTTACTGTCCTCCAAACATGCAGCATCCACATTACACTTTAACCTCACCTCCTCCGGCTTAGACCACCTGATACATTATTCTCGCCCTGCCCTCATAAAACGCACCTTATTATCTCTTTGCACCTTCCTCCATTCCTCTAGAAAATGTAGACTGGTTTCCAGTGCTTTAGCCGGAGGGAGATATTTATTATCCCACAAAAGACGAATTTCGTTGCCTCCATATGCTTCACAACACCATCACAATGCATTCCATAACCCCCTTGGGACAGAAGTTCACCATCTGCAACAACCATAGTGACATCGTGTCAGCCTCCCCAGCAGGAAACGTGACTTTTGTATGATGCCAACACTGCTGAGCATAGGTACAATCTAGAAACACATGCCATGGATGTTCCACGTCCGAACCACACAGCAAGCACTAAAGAGGCACATGTACTTCTTTATGCACTAACTTGGCACATGTAGGGAGGCAGTCACTAACCAACTTCCAAATAAAGATTTTTACTCTTGGAGGCACCTCCAACGCCCGCACCTTTTTCCACCCTTGACTCAATTGGTTGTCCTCGTTATTGTATCTATTGTCCAAACGAGCCCGATATCCCGAATTCACCATGTACGCTCCTTCCTTCACAAAATGCCAATTTATTCTATCTAGTGTACTTCTCAAGGGCACAACCATGCTAACAATTTGATGGGTATCTGTTGCAACAAAGATTTCATTAATAAATTGGACATTCCAAATCTTAGTACCTGGGCAGCATAAATCTTTGACCCACAACAAATCAAGACCTTTAGCTACACAAGAATCTGCTTTAAAGTTGGGCTTGTCTCACAACCAGGGATCCTCCCACACTTTAATTCTCTCCCCGTCTCCAACCTGCCACCTGTACCCCAAAGACAGAATATTCATAGCACTCTCCAAATAAAAGTAGGATTGTTTCCCAGCTTGGCATGCAAAAAATCCTCCTTAGAAAAATATTTGGCTTTGAAGATTCGTGTAACTAAAGCATGATGCTTAGCCAGAAAATTCCACCCTTGTTTTGCAAGAAGGGCCAAATTGAAATCATTTAACAACCGGAATACCTCCATTCTTCTTCCTGTCACAGAGAGTCTCCCATCTTTTCCATTTAATACCTTTCCGGCCCTTCCACCTTCGAAGCCCGCCAAAAGGAGTTTAACATTCATTGAAGCTCCTCACAAACTGAAATAGGCGATAAGAACGTAATCATACAATAAGACGGTATAGCTTGGGCAACAGTTTTTATCAACATAAAAAACGAGTCGAATTTCCTTTTTTTCTTTTTTTATTCTTTCACTTTATTACTCTAACTAAAATAAATTGATTCAATATTTAATTATTTCTATTCAAATTTCTATTATTACCTACTTTGATTTGATTTAAATTTTAAAATTGTATTTTTGTATAAAAATTAAGTAAGTTGTATTTTTATTTTTAAAGAAAAGTTATATATTTTTATTGGATAAATTAAATTATGTACAATATTATATGAAAAAATAATGAACATGAATACTATAATATAAATAATGAATGAATATGAATAAAAAAAATACATAAGAATGAATCACAATTATGAGATTTTGCAGTAAGAAAAAACAATCGCAGAAATTTTGCACCAAAATAAATTATAAATTGAAGGAATAATTGAAAATATTAACTATTAAGTAATGAAAATCAAGTTTTGTGAAAAAAATTATATGCTTTCAATGAATAAATAAAATCATGTACAATATTACATAGAAATGTAATGAACATGAATATTATAGACGATGAATATTATCCATATAAACAATGAACATTTCTGCAATAATAATAAAAATATGAATAAAACGAACAAAAAATATATAGAAAAGAAAAGAAAGAAAATTATCCATATAAATAATGAACATTTCTGCAATAATAAAAAAAATATGAATAAAACGAATAAAAAAGATATAGAAAAGAAAAGAAAGAAAAGGGAAGGAAATTTAACAAGTTTTAGTAGAAAGAAATACTCAAAATAACAGAGAAATAGATTGGAGAGTTGATTCAAATCCGCTCAGCATATTTGCTTTCTTCAAGAAGATTAGTAGTAAGAGACTCAAAAAATAACAGAGAAATATATTTAGATATTATTTATATTCCATACCCATTATTAAGTTACTTAAATTTCATTAATCACTCTCTGTGGTATTGAAATAATTTTTAAAGATGTATGATCGAAAGTTTAATTAATTAGTATCAATTATATCAAGATAAATAACATTAATTACTATAAATTATTTTTAATTTATCATATCTAACTAAATTATCTTTTTTTAAAAAATTATATAAAATCATTTTTATATCTTGCTCAATTGTTTTTATTAATGTGTTGATGAAGTGAGGCATGAGAAGCATTCATATTTGTTAGTGTTTGGTTGTTGGTGGATGGGTTAGTATTGGGTTAGATGGTTGTGAAGTCTCTGTCTTTGTTCAGATGGGCCTGTGGGCTTGAGGTTTGGCTGAGTGAGTTAAGGCCTTTTGAATGTTTTGGTATGGGAGCTATTACGAC
>CATIWR010108271.1:0-19499 GCA_949677035.1 Omphalea diandra
CTCTCAATCTTTGCTACTCAGTTTCTTCATCTTCTTTATGTAATTGTAAGTGTTAGGTGTGAACATTAAACACCAAGTTGTGAGGTTTTGTGTTAGCCTGTAAAAACACTTCTAGAAAAGTTTAAGTGTGAGCCTAGTAAAACACTTGAGTGAGGTTTTGTGTTAGCCTAGAAAACACATTGTTGAAAGGTTGTGTGTTAGCCATCAAAACACAAGTTGTACAAGTTGGGTGTGAGCTTGAAAACACCATTGAGATAGTGAAATACCCAATTGATTGATTGGAGAGTGGACGTAGGGTCAATTATACCCGAACCACTATAAATTGATTGTGTTTTCTCTATTCTTCCTTCTCCCCTTTTATCTTTGTTTTGAAATTTTTATCCACCAATTCAACCCCCTTCTTGGTGCCTAGGGACAACATTTTTTTTTAGTAAAAAATGAAAATTAGTGTTATAATTTTTATTAGAGTAAATAATTTTTTTTTGTAGAAATTAAATTAGTGTTGTAATTTTATCATAAAAAATTAATAGTGCTGCTAAAGTAAATGACTTATTTACTATAACTTGAATTATTATTAATAGAATGTATAATTGTCAAATTAGTAGTATATTTTTTTATTAGAAATTAAAGTAGTTTTATAAGTTTAAAATTTTATGAAATTTATAATGAAAAATTATATGTATTGTACATAATATTTGAAAATTTTTTTAGAGAAATTCATAATTATTAAGATATTACTATATTGAAATGAAATACTACAACTAAGTATTAAAATTAAATATATTTATTGATATCTTTAAAAAATTTAGAAGAAAGTATAATTAATTTTGATGGACAATACTAAATTTATTGACATCTTCTTAGAGGTATATTATGCAGAAATGGGATATCATATTGTAATATCATGCATCTGACATATGAAACTCATAGCATAAAATAAATAAATAGTCTTTTTATTATATTCATTATTCGTGTGCATGTAATCAAAGAATACCTTGATCTCTTATTTTAAATCAAATAATAACTTTTATTTCAAGTTTATTAATTTATATTTAGTTTTGATGCATTTTTAATGGGTCAAGATTATTAAATACGTTTTTTATTATGAGAATTAACTCTTCTTTTATAATTAATGAATTTTATATTTTATATTTTAGATCCTTACAAATTTATTTAAAATAATTACATATAGTAGTTTTAATTATAGCAACATAATATATTAATATAATATTAATAATTATTAATTTATTACTAATATAATATAATCTGTAATTAAATAACAATATATAATAATTATTATAATTTTAACACAAGTATAATTGATGTATTGAAAACTATGAATTCTAATATGAAAAAAAAAAAAAAAAAGTAATCAAATTTTTAAAAAATAAAACATAAGTCTCATTTGCTAGTTATTCTGGAGAGCGAGACTTGATAGCAGCATACTGTGCAGCATGATTCATGCCATCCGCCAGTTAAATTATAGGACGACATGCCGTCCTTTATTTTAATTGGTGGATGGCTTAAAAGTATATCCGAAGGGTTTAATTAGTGAACGTCGTCCGGAATTCGGTACACGGGGCACGACACAAATAAATACAACCCCCACCAAATCCTGCAACCAAAAATGGGCAAAGACAAGCAAAACTGGCTGCTCAAAACTGAGCCAGGAGAGTGGTCATGGGATGATCAAGCCGCCAATGGAGGCATAACCAATTGGGATGGAGTAAAAAACAAACAAGCCCAAAAAAACCTCAAGGCCATGAATCTCAACGACCTCTGCTTCTTCTACCACTCTGGTGCTAGTGCGCGACGCCTTGTTGGTGTTGTGAGGGTAGTGAAGGAAGCGTATAAGGCGGGTGATGATGAGGTTGTGGTGGATGTTAAGGCAGTTGGGGAGATGAGGAGGCCAGTGGACTTAAAGGAAATGAAAGGGGATGAAGGGTTGAAGGGTTTTGCGTTGTTTAGGCAGCCTAGGTTGTCGGTTGTGCCTGTTTCGAAAGAGTTCTGGGAGAAAATTTGCGAGTTGGGTGGTGGGTTTGAAGGAGATGGGAAAGATGATGATAATGATGATGGTGAAGGCAAAAATTAGATAGTGAAAGTTAAGTGCTAGTTCTTTTTGGAAAATTAACATGTTTAGTACTAAGCACCGACCCTTTAGGTTTAGTTTTAGTTGTTTGTGTTGGACGCAAAGATCCTTTTGTTGTTGTATAGATGGTTATTGAATTTGGGATCTTTTTTTTTTTTTTTTTTAATCTTTTTGGAGAATAGTAGCAGCAAGGCAGGGCAGGGCCTGGCAGAGGGCTTTTGTTTTAATTCTCTGTTTTGTTATTGTATATAGATGTGTTGGCTGTTATATGAATGGAAATCTTAGATGAATTTAGCAAATATTTAAGTGGGTTTGCTAATTTTTGCTGTTAGTAAATTTGTAATGGCATCATCTCAACAGATTATGAACCTATAACTTGCTATAAGATTTCCCAACTGAAGACCATTAGCTCCATTAATGGACTATGCAATTGAATTGATTCGAGTTCAACAAAAATACGCATTTGGTAACTAGCGTCTTAATCTAGTTGTAAAAGAAAACTATTTAAAAATGAACGACAAGTTTGAATTTTATTAATATAATTTTTTTTTTTAAAAAGAAAACCACTTGAGCTTTCAAGAGACCGTAAATAAGTATCCTTGAGTTCATTCTTGTAGCCATTTCATCAAACACCTTATTGGCAATCCTGCGTCCACTCAGTTAAAACAGGCTGTTTAATTACACGTAGAAAATACGACATGCCGTCTTTGAAAACCTAAATCAAATCCTTCAAGGCCGAAAATAAATAATATTCCAAACAAGCATCAAAATAGGACCAGTGTTTAGGGGGAAATGCAAATGCAAGGCCTGCTGCTGCCAATACGACCACGTTTTGCTCAGCAATGGCTCCGTGCATTCTCATCATCTTCATCAGATTACGCGAACCAATCCCGCGGCGGCCTCCCTCGCTTCTTCTCCGAAGTTCTTCCTCCTTCCAAAGTACTCTCTAAATGGATAATGTATTTGGTTTTTCAATTGGCAAAATGATTTACTCTCTGCAAATGACAAATGCAGGGTGGTGTTGTCCGTGTGCAAGATGATGAATTCTGGCATATAAGTAAAGTTTTAAGATTGACCACGAATCATAGGTACTTATTCCTCCTGCTGTTATTGGTTCCTTTGACGCTTTGATCTTTCTGTTAGTGATCGATGATCAGCAATCAACAAGTTGAACTAACCTGTTCTCTTGTTGCTTTTCTTTTCTTCTTTTTCTATTTTCAGATATTTCCTTGGGCAGTCTTTTGTATTTGCTTGCGTCTGTTACAGCATGTTGCCCATGCACAATGTCTTTCTTAATCTTTCAGCAGAGGTTTCTCACTCGTGTTGTTGAATAGTTACATTGTTGGTTCTTAAGTTCATATTGTGTACCAGCAACTTAAACATCAATATCTTTTCCTTTCTATGTAATTAGATTTTTTTTTTTTTTTTTTTTTTGGGTTTTTATTCCCACCCTCCCCCCCAAAAAAAAAAAAAAAACAAAAAAAAGAATGAAAAATGTGGAAAACTAAATTTAGGCCTCATATTGTATGTGATGTTATTTTAGTGCCTTGAAACTCAGGTTTTAAAATTCTGCAGTTTATTCTGTTTTGAGACTTTTGTGGAAGTGGAAATTCATGTAGATTTAGGAATATGTATCAGGTTTTCTCAGAATTTCAAAATTCTGTTGTTGGAAATAATATCAAGTGGAAAGATAACATGCATGATTTTAATTGAAATATAATTCAAATTTTTATATAACAAATGCAAGGATAGAGCTCTTCAATGGGAAAGGAGGTCTGGTGGAAGGTTGCATTCATAGAATTGACCGTACTGGACTTGATTTTGTGGCATTGGAAGATCCAAAGTTAGTTCCCCCTCAGAAAACAAAGTGGCATGTATGTGCGGCATTTGGTGAGTTTAAAATAGAGCTTATGGACAAAAATGGTTTGAATCTTTTTAAGGTTGTCTGTTTATTATGACATTCTCAAACCTTTTCCTCTCAGGTACTCTGAAGGGTGGTCGAGCAGATTGGCTTGTTGAGAAATGCACTGTATGTCTTAAATGCGTATATTAACATTTTCTGGTTTCAAGTTAAAACATTTCATCCTTCTTTCTTTTTTGATTGCTAATCTGGAACTTCTCTTTTCCTAGGAGTTGGGGGCTCATAGTGTGACACCTCTGCTTACAGAACGCTCACCGTCAATCTCAGAAAACCGAGTAGAAAGATTAAAACGTGTTATTTTGGCAGCTACTAAACAATGTAAAGAAATGATCCTGTGATTCTCTTCATGCACAACATTATACTCTGCCATTTCCAGTATTAATTGTGATCAAGTCATGTTTTTTCATTTAATCTGAAAGTCTACTTTCAGCTTCTCTCTGTTTTATTTTTATTTTTATTTTTTTGATATCTTTAATGCGTAATTCTATTCTAGGCCAACGGCTGCATGAAATGATTCTGAATCCTCCTACAAAAGTTGACAGCCTGTTACCTCTTGTAAGTTGTTTTTCCGTACTTTTATCATCCAAAAGGTTCCCAAATCATCTTGTTTGAAGTAGAAAAGTGATGTACACATGGAAAATATAATTTAGGAATTATTTTATTTGAGGTTTAATTATGATATTGATATTTTTATTGTTAATTTTCTGAATTGGAAAGACTAGGATTTAGTATTACTTAGGAATTTTTATTATGATTAAGAATATTTAAAAGTTGTTTTACTATTCTATTTAATATTGGTTTAGAATTTTCTAAGTTAGGATTTCCAATCTAGTCGGAACAGGATTAGCTATATAGTTGTAAAGTTCATTTTAGTATTTTTAAGAGGAAGGGGAGATGAGGTAGTGTTGTGTGCAAATGATGCCAAAAAGAGGGATGAGATAGAGGGAGGCATGGGAGGAAAAGTAGGCAATGCTAATGGGCTCTCATGCATGTGGCAGATGCGGATGTGAGAGGTCTTTAAGGGGAGTGAGGCTTCCATATCAAGTGGGGGATGGGCAAGGAGCATGATAAGGTAAATGTGTGAGATGTAATGTGAGGGTGAAGGTATAAGAGGGATGGATGGAGGTTGGGATGGTAGCAGTGAGTCTGACTCTTTGATAGAGAGTTTAGTGAGAGAAGTCTAGAGCGAGAGTGAGTATTGGAAAATGAGCCAAGTGATCCTTTTGTATGAAAGACTATAGGTATATAATGAGTATTGATGGTTTGTGAGCCATTGATCTACTCCACATGGCAAGACTTAAATAGTATAAGATGTGGTAAAAAGCCCAAGGTCCAGGTACATGAGTTGTGTTCGAGCCTATTAGAAAATGTCAATAAAAGATCTTTTGATTAACGGGTCCTACTCTGAATCCACCAAGCCAAATCGCCCTAATCATCTCGAAACTAAAGATTGGATCATAAATCCTGCCACTAATTTGTAATTAACTCATCATAAATATAAATAATTTTCATGTATCTAGAACCTACAAGTTACAACTCTATAAACACCAGGCAAGTAGTTATTTTCCTAGGTAACTGATAATGAAACTTTGAGTATTTGACTTGGAAGGATTGCTGCCTCATTTATTCTGTATCTTTTGAATTTTTTCTTCCTTGGAACTGCTCAATTTGGTATTAGAGCAGCTCGACTGAGATTTCTTTATCTCTTTCTCGATCCATGACTGCCACTAATCATCATTTCTTTTCCAACAAACATGTTGTAGATTTCTTTTTTCCCATCTCAATTTCTTTCATGTTGATTGAGATTTTAAAAAAAAGTGCTGTAGCATAGGTACCATCCATCAACACTATTCACGCATATTGTTCACCTAGCAATACTTCAAATTGTGCTCTTAATGAGAGTTGATATTGATGGAGGACATCTTGTCGACTCAAATCCAACAATTAAAAGTGGAAATCGATGCTTATAAGATGCAGTTGGATGAATTGCTTGATCTTAGGGATATATATGGTGGTCTAGAAAGAGGTCTGTCTTCTCTATTATCTGAATTTTTAACTGTCAGATATCTTTTTTGTTTTAAAGAAAACAACTAGAAGCATGAAGAATTCAACAAGCATTTTAACAGCCTCATCAGCAAAATATTTTTGTTCAACCACAATTTAGTTACATTAATATGGTTTATAAAGGAGGTCAATATATTTCAATAAATATGCCTCTTGAAAATCAAAGGAAAAAAACTGATTGAAGACTCCTGAAAATCAAAGGAAAAGATCGATTGAAGAGACTTTGGAGGAGATGAAAGTTACTGTCACAGTTGCAAGTGACTCTCAAAATAATGCAGGGGAAGAATGTTCAGATACATATGAGCAGCTTGAAGAATCAAAATTTTCAACTGCATGAACAATTTGAGCAACTTGCTTTAAAAGAAGATAAAGAGAAAATGAAGAAGACCATGGAGAATGCAAATTCAACTAATTTTCTTGTTCAGGTGAACCGAAGTGCACCTTAACAATGTAGGCTGTGATTTGATTTTATAGGTGCTGATAAACTTTGTGATGTAAATTAATGCATGACTTTGTAGTTGCATTTTTTTTGCAGCCTCCCAAAAAAAAAAAAAGTTACATATTCTCTAACTTCAGTGGTTGATTCTTCAATATTATAAAACTTGAGGTTCTGTTTTATGCACGGAAAATAGCATTATTTTAATTTAAGGAATTCATTGTTTTATTTTAATTATCTAATTAGGAATATTAAGGTTTAGTTTTTATTGGGATTTTTTATTATGATTAGGAATATATAAAAGTTGTTTGATTATCATATTTACTATTGGTTTAGAATTTTCCTATTTAGGATTTCTAATTCTAGTAAGGATAAAATTACTCACAACTCCATAAATACCTAGGTTAGTGGTTATTTCAGAAGGTTATTGATAATAGAATTTTGAGTACTTGACTTGGAAGGATTGGTGACTAATTTATTTTCTGCCTTTTAAAATTTTTTCTTCCTTGGTACTACTTCAGAAATTTTGATTGGACATGTCTATTAGTTTTGTGGTGACTTAAATTAGAGACTTAATTGGGGTTCATTATCATTGATGTTTGAGGGTGAAGTACAGCCGTTTTATAGGTGGAATAGGTGGCCTGTCTGTAGGGAATTATAGGAGCCAGAAAATCCAGGGTTATAATCATTTTGTTGATTAGGTGATTTAAGGGAAATTCTAAACAATTGTGAAGGTTTATAGGGTTTTGCACGATGTACTACTGGCTGGAATTTTTCATAGGCAGAAATTGTGGTCCTAGATTCTTTGCTATCTGCCATTTGGGAAACAGTACCCATTATGATCCTGGAATTTGGATAAAATTATAGGATGACTTGATTGAATTGAATAAAAAAGAAAAGGATGGGCTTCTTAAAGGAGAGAAAATCTCTTAAAAACACTATTTTTTAGGATTAGAATACTGCTTGACTTCATATTGCACATTCATTCAGATTTAAATGTAAAGAGTGATGACTAACTCATTCAATAACTTACTAATAAGTACAACTAATCCCACAATATAGCTTTCTACTAGTTAGTAACTTCGTTTGATCTAGGAAACTATACATGATTAAATACATATGAAATGTACTGCTAAATTTAAAGTACAACTAATAACTACACATGTAAACATCTTAAGCCTGTCATCTCATAAACGTACCCCAGGTCTATAGCAATAATTAGTGATAGAGAAAGAGGAAGAAGAAGAGGGATCATTGCAAAGTTGCTCAGTAATCAACTATAAGAATTGAATATGCATATGCATATGTAGTTGATAGAATCTCTATAAAAATTCTGATGACACTAGTATTTCCGAAGGTATTAAGAATTAGATTAATTTGCACAAGTAAATAAAGCTTCATTATTGATTAATTTGCATAAGTAAATAAAGCTTCATTATTGAGCATTTCTCTTGGAGGGTAAACATGTACATGGTATTAGTATGTGATCCATTATTAGTGTTCGACTCTTTTCATGGCATGTAAAAATCAAGAGATTATTGATTAAATCTCTCAGGATATCACAAGAGAAAGGAGATAGAAATTATTATGCAACAAATAATGATTGTCTGGAATTATATAGCAATTTAAGTAATAACTATTTCCGTATTCCTTCATATAGAACTCGAGTGCGGAGTGAAAAGAAATGATACATGCTAGTCTACCTAAGCATGGTTCAGAAAAGGTTGGCTCAAGCCAAAACTATTTTATCCAGGCTTGGGTTTTTTACAGGTTGGGTTCAGTCAGTCAGCTGGACCCCAGCCCTCATGCTCAGGTCTTAACCATGTAGTAGATGATTCATCACTGGTTTTGGTTTCTGGAGCATTAAGGAACCTATAACATGTGCTGTAAATGTGTAAACCATTGTTTTAAGATATGTGAACTGTTTCTGTTTCATTTGTTAATGGTTTGTTGAAGCAAAATTTCATGTTTTCTTATTAAGTAGGTTGCCCAGTCAAAGCTGTCTCTTCTGGCAGCAGCAGAAGCTACTCCTATTTTTAATGTCTTGGCTTCATCAAGAAAAGAAAGTGGATTAATAATAGTGGGGCCAGAAGGAGGTTGGTACACCTTCTATTGTTTTCTCACATGAAAGATTCTTTACACATGGAATGTGTAACTAGTGTTAAAGAATTATCATTTCAGTCTTTTGGTTGTCCTTCTTTCAGTTAGTGTTGGTATTTAAAATTTGAATTAAAGATTGCAGGATCTTCTTGATAGCTTCCTGCTGACACACTGAATATTGAAATTGTTTGTGCCATGTTATTCACTTTAGAAGGACTAGTTATTAACTGGAAAATATAACCTTTCTTCAGTTGGTGTAGTAATTGATCATGCAAGAAAAATGCAGTCTTTAGTCTTCTAAAGAAAATCATGGTATGCAAGGACTAGTTTGGAAACATGAAATCTTGCCCAATTCGGTAATTTAGTTGCATGACTAAAATAAGATATTTTAGTTTTTTCTTCTTAGACTGAGAATATTGATCACCAATTTTGCCATTTTTGAGAATGTTTATCTTAGGTTTAGATACCGGGGATCCAAAAAATGCTTTTGAGCTAGTATAGTGACATTCAACATTTTAAAATGTGGTATTACATTTGAGAGATGCTCTTGCACGTGTATATGATATAACTTAAATGAACATCCTTTTCTCTGCACATAGAATGGTTATATTAAATATTGGATACTTTTTTCCTTATGCAAAAGGATATGGTCCCAAGTAAAAACATAAACAGGCTTGTGCATATTTTCACTAATGGCAGTTCTGCACAATTATAACCTTTATCTAATTTCTAACCATAAATAAAACATATTCGGATACTTTATTATTTATTTGTTTGTCTGTATGAACCTTAACTGTGTCCTGTAAGGTATTGATGTTGATGGAGTCAATGCATTGTTTCTTTGGTGATCTTACTATGGATATGATGTAGATTTTTTTCGACATCTCAGATCCTTCTGATTTCAGGAGTATTTCATGTTCGATGGGTTTCTTCAACAATTTTTGTAAGCTGAAACAACATGACTGCACCATTAAGTGATTTGAGCTTTTAGAATGTGAAATAAGTCACTTGCCTGAGCATCTTGTGTGTATCATGTTCCAGATGAGTCCTTTGATGTGTCCTGCAGTTGAGTGCTTTATGACTTGTCTTGGATGTTTAACAAAACATTTTATGTTTGCTTAGTGTACCCATAGCATTGCTTCCATATGCATATTCTGTTTTCTTGATTACGTTACAATTACATGAAGAATGATAGCAACATTGACTTCGGAAATTATCTCCCACTAAAACAAAAATGAAAAGACTAAAATTTGACATTTTGATATTGTTGTTCTAGCTTTATTTTCTTGTCTTCTCTAGGAAAAGAAAATTTATTGTTGATTTATGTTGGTGCATTGCTTCAGACTTTACGGAGAGGGAGGCGACTATGATGATGAAAGCAGGTGCTACAGCTGTTGGCCTTGGACCACTTCGCCTGCGTGTTGAAACTGCCACAATGGCACTTTTGGGAACTCTGATGTTATGGTCTGATGCTCAGGAGTTCTCCAATGCCTAGAAAAGTTTGCAAATAAGGCGTATTTAACATTTTGCATCTCGCACAAGGCTACTATTGTTCTCTCTTGGATTGAGATTTAGCTAAACGAAATGGATCATATGGAATATATGTAACAGATGCAACAAATTATACCGTACAATTTACTGAAAGAAAGAAAAGAACTATAGTATTTTTGAAACCTACCTTTTGTTTTCTAAGTTGAGTTTTATTACGGATAACTCACCATCTATTCAAGGGATTGCTACTTTTCTAATCCTGAAACCTCATGTTGACCATCTCAAAACACTTTGGTGTCATTTGTTCCCAGATTCTGAAAAGCTTCTTGTACTATTGTGAACATTAATCAAATTCAATGCATAACTAGCCAAGGAATATAAATGTATTCTCTCCGTCCAAAAAGGTCATTTACTATTCTTTTTTGGGATGTCTTAAAATTTATATCCACTTTCATTAAATCAAAACTATTTATAAGCAATTTTTCGAATTTGTCCTCATTAATTATTAAATTTTAAAAAAAAGTGTATCTATTTCTTTCGTTAAATATAATTAAGAGCATAAATGGAAAAATCTACTATAAATAGTGAGTTGATAAAGCATTTAATACTTCTTTTAAACAATATAAAAAATGGATGATAACAACCTTTTTGGGACAGTGAGAGTAAATAAGGAAATCCCGGATTTAAAGTGACATTTGATTGCAGGTCTCTGCTATGATACCAAGAGATCACCAACTAGACTATAGCTGGGACCTTCACTTCACTTACTATAGTCTGAACAAGTTCATTCAAGACATCATGCATGTAAGTTTCTCTATGAAACTGAAGTCTTATAATATGGCATCACCATTGACTTCTATTGCAGCTAGAATAGGTTGAGTACTGTTTGGATTAAGCATCGCTTATAGTGAGTTACTGATGTGCTGATGATCTATTGTTAAGAGGTCAGAAAATCCTGAATGTGCCATAAGTAAAAGGACTTGGATACAATTCTTAATTGCATTGACATTTCATTTTCAGACTATGCTTCTCTTTTTTGGACTTCATTCTCATTTTTTTTTTTAAATGTGGCCTGTCTCATGATGCCTGAATTAGCAAGTACTCTAATATTCATTTTCATGATGTTTGCTCTCCAACTTAAATTTGAATGCAATAAAGATTTTCAATCTTGCAAAGTAGACTATTCAAAGATCAACTTTTGACTAATATATATAACATATTCAGTTGCTTTTTCAGGGAAGAAATATTGAAATTTTGGTAATTTGGAAAAGGAAAAGTCATTCAAAACATTATTGTTTTGGGTTCCAAATGCTCAGGCATCACGCAGTGATGGTCGCTTCTGATTCAAGAATGGTAGAATACTTGGTTGAAGGTACAGTATGCAACGTGTCCAACCCTTGGCCACTTCTGCAGTACTAATCTTAAATTTTATTATCATTTACAATCGAACAATTATATGTAATTTTTTCGTCAAATCAAGGGAACTTTACATTGACCAACTTTCTTTGCATTAGGAATAATTTGTCCTTTCCCCTTTTAGATCATAACGTACAAATTTTTTCTCCTGATGCAGGCAATATCTGAGCTTTGATACTAAGCTCTACGAACATTTCAATTTTGAGGCTCCATAAGGGTCATCTTTAACTTCTTATATCAGAGCAAACTGCAGGTCCTAAACGTTTCATCAATTTAGTTAAATAAGCGTGCATTATCTGTTGCTGGTACATTCAACTCAACTCTTGTGATGCTGAATATTCATCTCCAACGTTTGGATAGTTTCACAACCTCGAGACTTCTGCTGGAAAATGCCAGGTTTCTTGCCATTGCCTACTGGGAGACATGGGCTTTTATACGTATCTCTTGTTGCTGCTTAGAGCCTGAACACAATGTAACATGTGCATGATTTTTAAATTGCATATTTTTTAAGTCTAGCAAATTGTTTAGTCCAAATCTAAACGGTATTTTCTAAATCTTTTCCTTTTCTTTCCCCCACAAATAATTACTTGATCGACTTTGCAGCAGATTTATCTGATTATAATTTAGATGCCATGTTTGAATCTGAATTTGTCTGCTTGTGACATTAATATGTAGTTTATTGATACACCATCTACCAGAAAGGTCATGGAAGGGAAATGAGCTTTTCCAGGGGAGGCTTTTTCTTTATATTTTCAGTTTTTCATATCCCAACCTTTTATTTTATGCTGTTATTGCATATGAAAATTGCTAGTATTGACTTGTAATCTGAATGGGGATATCTTGACTTGGAGATTCCTCAATTCTCGCAGTGCATTATTGTATGCGTGGACAATCGTGGTCGGCTGCTTGCTTGTAATATTTATTTCAAAGATGAGCATTTATTTGCTGCACATGATACCGTCTTTGAAAAAAAAAAAAAAAAAAAATTCTTCCTCTTAAAGCAAGCGAGTATTTTTATACATATTTTAAATGAAATATATAGGTATATTTAAATTATTTACAAGTCAACTTACAAATATATCATCGAGTTACTTTGTGAATTTAAGGAATCAAATATTGATAAGTTTAAAATTTGATTTATTATACTCATTTTATTTCAAAATAATTGATAAATTTTTTTATTTTGAGTGTTATTGATAGTTAATTAAACAATTGTCTAATATATCTTTATTAATTAACATATATTTATACACTATCAATAAATTATTATTATATTTTTTACTTTAAATTTGTATTTTCGATATACTCTTCAATAATTTTTTTAAATTTCAATAATCATTTTTTTATTTTATTATAAGGGTTTTGAAGTACAATATTAAAAAAAAAAAGAGTTGGTATCTATAAATAACATTAATAACAATATTTATTAATATTGATAAAATAAAAAATAAATAGAAGTATTTTAGTAACAAAGTAGTTAATATGCATAAAATAACTCTAACTAATTAATTTTCTTAATTCTCATGGAAATAAAATTTTGTCTATCATTTCGAGATGGGGGAAATATTAACGAATTGAGCTCAAATTTAATTTTAAAGTCACAGGCAGTTTTGATTAATTTATATCCTTAACAGTGAGTAGTGACTCTTGGCCTTTGAGAGCTCTCAAATGTAAATGGCCAATAGAAATCCTTTTGCTAATGCCCCCACCACCAACTCAACTCAGCCCTGAAGCAAATAGCAATACTTTGAAAATCAATGCCGTATTATAAGAGTGTGGGCACATGCTTTTCCTCACCATGTATCTTCAGCCTTGCAGCAATATGTAGCAATATTTTGAAAATCAATTTGAATTGGCTGGTAGGATTAGTAAATCAGTGCTCTAGTTAAATTTTTTTTTTTTTATGTATATGTTAAAATTTTCAAAATTTGTTTTTAACTAGTTTTTGATCGAGTTATCCATTAGGTTGGTCAGTATTGGGAATCCTTATTATAAAGTCATTTAATCTTTCTTTCTTTTTGTAATTTTGAAGTGGTGAGCTTAGTATAAAAATCAATAATGTACATATGGTTGGAGATAGGGGAAAATATATATGGTTTGGTGGTAGTGAATTTTTTTTCCTCTTCTCTTGAAATAAGTGGAGAGGAAAGTGAAGGAATATCTAATTTCAAATTTTGTCCTCAGGTCTATGAAATCTAATATCCATATTACAAAGAAAATGAAAGGAACATTTGCAAATGTTATGTATTTATCCTTTTGCCAAATATTAAGTTTAAACCTAATTGCTAACTTTCATGGTTGCTAATTTTGTAAAAATGTTATAAAATTAATATATAAAAATATCAAAATAAAGTGTTAAATGAATCTAATTTAATTATTTTTAAAATTCTTTCACTGTTTTCTTTATATATATATTTGTCTTTTTTTGGGTATTTCTTTTTAATTAGCTATATTGCGGTTTTTCCAACAATAGTATGTAACTCTTAATCACTTGTTAAAATATTAGCTTAACAACAGTCAAACGTTCATGGCAAATAATTTTTAATATCTATATTAATTATAATCTTAAAAAACTTTTTTCTATTGTTTTATTTCCATCCCAACAAAAAGAGAAAAAAGAAATTATCTTTCTCTCTCTCACTTCGTACTCTAATTTTCCTTCCTCCCATTTTCTCCTCTTCTAAACAATGTTAGTGATTCAAGGATTATGAATGACTTGCTCTCACCTCTTTCATTTTTATTTTAAAAAATAATTTCCCTATAGAAATACATAGATTAATCATGCTAAAAGATTTTTTTTAATTACAAATTCTAAGCAATAGCCCCAAAGTCTCTAATTTTTTTTTCTCTCTATGAACTTTTTGATAAATAATTTTTTGAAATTTTATCTTGTTATATCGCATTACTATCATTTTGGGGTTTTGAATATGAGTTGAATGAGGCATTGATTATGTTTTTGGTCAAGCATTTGATTCCTGTGCTTTAATTCATTCTCTTGCACGCGTGCTTCTTTCTCAACAAGTATCGATTAACATATCGCACACTGAATCTGACAATAATATGTGATATTCATGGGCAAAGAAAATATATATATATATATATATATATATTTGAAAAACCCCATTTGTCTAATTTAACTTAACGAATAGATTTAAGTGAGTTTTAAGCAAACGTTTTCATTCAAGTCTATCCATTCTATTGTGGAAATCTTTCTTTCTTAGCATATCAAGTCACAAGGAAAGTCCGGCAAGTTACACACCTTATTGAAATTCTGCTTCAAAGTTTTTATGCTATGGGAAACTTAACTTTGTCAGTATGAATGCGCGGTTAGTCATTTATGCTGGAGAATTAAAGTGATAGTTTTTTGATGGATTTGAATTTACGTTAAAAACTAACTCGAATTTGATTCAACTCAAAAATTAAATTAAAATAATATGAAAATTTTGAGCCAAACTCGATTCACCGATTAATCTGAATTCATTCAAAGTTCAAAGCAAAGTCAAACTTAGATATATTCATGTCTTTTATTGCATTCAAATTGAATCAAAGAGCCTTTTTACTTTTGTTTTTGTTAAAAAAGAAAAATACAGAAATAAGACATAACCCCACATAAAGAAATGCCATTTGTCAACATTAGGAAATATTGAAAGTTCAAGAAAAAAGCTTGGCTTGGAGGAAAACAACTGATTTACACTTTCCCTTACACGTGTCATGATATATCTGGTGTTTGCTCTTAGTCATTTTTTCTTGTGACACGACGCATGTTGGACATTTCCATTTTTTTTTTTCTTCCAAACCTTTGCATTTTTGTTTTCTTAATTTGGTTCACTTCAAGTTCAATTTCGCAACGTTTCATGTCTTTAAACATAATTTTAAACATTAAGTTTGGTTTGTTAACTTTTAGTCTCTCTCTTTTTTTTTTTTTTTTGTGGGGGGAGGGGGGTCTTTATTGTAATCTATAGAGTGGTTTATGACAAATAATTTTTTTTAAAAAAATTCTTAACATATTTTTTAGTGTTGAGGATTCCTTAAAAAAATATTGATTTTTTAATTTATAAAATTATAGTAAATTTTAAAGTATAAAAAATTTATATTTATATTATTTATTATTAAATATAAAAAAAATGCTAAATAAAAAATTACATTGGCTCACTGGTATCAGGTGCTCAATAACTATGAGAGATAGGTGTCAATTGTCAAACACAAGGAATGATAATAAATTTTTTTGTTTAAATGAATTTTTTAAAATCTAAATTATATTTAAAAATAATTTATTTTATCTTTAATCAAAAAATATTTTTTACTGATTGATTATTTTAAGTGTGTTAAATATAAGAATATATAAAATATTTTTTTAAAAAATAATTTACATTAAATAAACAGAGTTTAAGTTTTTTGAGATAATTTAAAAGTTTTATCTTTATTTGATTTGATGCATCTAGAGGAATTAATTTTCTAATGGTAATTCAACTAAGATAAATAAGAAAAAGAGATTTTAGTATAATAAAATTAAAGGCTTGTATATTTCCATTTCTTAATTTAAGGTATATTGTCTTAATTTTGTATATATAAAAAATAGAGAACATTTATATTATTTCTCATTTTGATCAATTCCATCACCCAATGAATATTTGATGTATTAGTGAATAAATTTGTTATCTAAATAATTTATCAAACCTTAAAAATCCCAAAAAGCCCTTACATCTATTAAAATTCCCTCAAGATAAATTTTGACTTTAAACCAAAACTAAAATTAATGAACAATGGAGTTCCTGTAGTTGACTGGAAACTCCTAACGCTATTAGGTGAAGCTTATCCTAGAGAGAGGCACACCAATAAACACATGATTTCAACCTGGCCATGGGTCAAAAGTGGAACAGTTAATGGCATAATCGTAATACTCTAAGAAATGGAGTCCTTTTTTTGGCAACATGTCAATAAAACCAGATACGAATGTGGATGGTGTGAATACCAAACGCTAAAGTAGAACAGAGAAGAAAGGAAAACAAAACTTCCCAAGAACACAAAAAAGATGCAAGATTTATAGCAAGAAAACCTAGGTGCACCTTGTATAGCTAGTGGAATTAATTCTTGGATTTTTTCTTGATATTCTTGAAAATAGATCAAAACCCAGATGGCAAACCAGCTAGAAAATCTAGTTCAGTCAATAAAATCAAAGGTTAGAGCCTTGAAGAAGTCCAAGAAACCATACATCAAAATGGACAAAAGCTCAAGTGTCAAGGTTGAGATCCGCAGCAGAAAAGCAAAGCAGCTTATTAACAAGACTCTTAAGGCTGCCGATCACCCTGGCAAGCGTAGCATTTCTTGATTTCTTTGTCCTTTTAATCTTCTCTGCTAAATTCCCTCTAATATATTTGTACATAGAGTATTCTCCTTTGCTTTTTTTTTTTTTCAAGAGATGCCTATCGCCTACCGATGCTGCGTTTTTTTTTTTCTTAGGAAAAAATTTAAGGGGTATGGAACCTTTTTGGGTTTGGCCTTTTAACAAGACTTGTTTTCTTAATGATATCAGGTTTTGAATGTTATTATCATTATTGTTGTTGTCTTTCTTGTTGATTGTGCATGTCCACTCATAATATCAACTCTTTACGGATATCTATACGAATTTAGATTATTATATACTAGTAGTATTTGATATAATCATGTTGTTTGATAGTTATGTCTGTTAATCACCAAGTAATCCATCCATGGCAACTGGGTCCTGTAATATAAGAGTTCATTATAGAGAAATTATTGCATTCTGGCCATTCATTTTTGTATTGATTGTCCTATAACGCAGAGGCTGATTTCAAATTAATTACGGTATTTCTGTTACTTAGAATTTTCTGTGTACGAATTAATCAACTTTTACTTTCTTTAGATTTGATATGTTAGAGTTTATGGTTTGGTTTGGTGCATGTGGCGAAGCATAAGTGAATATGACGGACAGAAAATGGAATAATTTGTTCACTTGGTCAATGAACTAATTCTATGTATCTG
This sequence comes from Omphalea diandra, assembly GCA_949677035.1. Taxonomy (NCBI): domain Eukaryota; kingdom Viridiplantae; phylum Streptophyta; class Magnoliopsida; order Malpighiales; family Euphorbiaceae; genus Omphalea; species Omphalea diandra. Next base: position 17,518 of record CATIWR010108271.1, read on the forward strand.
TCTCGCAATAGCAATTGTTTCTACATGTCTCTCGCATGCGCACTAGCCATCTATGAATTAAGAAAAAGAAAAAAAGAGAAGACCCATATGAATTGTCAATATATTTTGAGATTTTATTAAAGCTATGGTTAATTGCGTTGAGAAAAATGAAATAATTCTTACCAAAAAAAAAAAATAACTCTTACTTTATCAATATCCTATGTACTGAAGTAGAAGCTTGGAGAAAGTTGGATAATTTTTTGAAATTTATTATATGATTTTTCTCTAATTCTCACAATTTCAAAATTTTTAAGAAAAAATTATTAAAGAAAAACTCATGGTTTTTTCTTCTTTTATTTATGTTGGTAAATGCTATTTTTAATGGTTTTATTTATTATTGTAATGTAATTTATTAATCTTTAATTAAGAGAGTAAATATTTGATCATTTAATAAGATTGTTGTTTCATATTTTGTAATAAATTTATGACTCGTATTTGAGGGGAAAGCATCCTACATTTTTTTAGCACTAATGGGTACACATGTTTCAGTCATGCATAAAGATGTATTTTAATTTCCATCACTTTTACTCAATTATGTGTTGACATTATTAAGTATACTTTCATGATCAAAAGAACAATGTGTTGATCTCAAAATAATAATTAATAAAACTTATGCTATTTTTTGACCAAATTTATATCTCATTGAATTAGTTAAAAATAAACAAAATTATAATATGATTGAAAATTTATTTATTTAAATTTAAAACGTGTTTTGAGTTATATATGCATTATAGTAGATTTTATTATTATTTTTTATTTTCTACTCATTTTAGAATAAAATAATATATGTTAATTTTAATTGTCTTATTTTTATCAAACATTGTAACTATTAGAATTACTTGACTTTTCAACTTATTGTATTCTATAAATGACTATGTTTTTTAATATTTTTTGTCATCTCATTATATTTTAAGTTGTTAACATTTTTCTTTATTTAATATTTGTTCAAATTGAATATGTGTTCTATTTATATTTTATTTATTAATTATTTAAAGATAATACTTTATTTTATAATTTTTTAATATATTTAATGTTAAAACATAATACTATGCATAGTAGGGGTTTTATTGCTAATAACTATTAATTACTGATCCAAAAAGAGACAAAGAATTCATTAGTGATGGATAATCACTCATTAGTTGGTCTAGGATAATCAAGATTATTAATTATCAATATTGTTATGATAATGGATGCCTGATTTATATTTTGGACAGATGTATTTTTATTTGCCTCAAACTTTTCTTTTTTTCTTTTTTTTTTTTTGGTAATGTTCAATATGATCCAAATTAATTTCTCAAGCCAAATTGAAGCACAAATTGTAATATGAGTTTGATTAAGAATTCTGTAGCTATTGGAATTTCGTCATGCAGTTAAATAGAGTAATTAAAAAAAATAAAGAAATTATTTATTCATTTTCAGAATCATCGACTTCAGCTGTTCGTAACCCTAATCACTGCAACACAGATCATTCAACTCAACTCCAGAATCTGTCAACACCATTAATGCGCCAGTTCACCGTTCCAAAATTGAAAACAGGGAAAAGTCCTTCTCAAAAAAAAAAAAAAGAGAGAGAAAAGTCACTCCAATATGATAATAGCATTTCATTTTTTCAGCACTTCATTCGTGCAAGAAAAATACTCAGCACAGTTGTGAATGATGGTTACTTCAAATCAATTGTTCAAAAAACCATTAGAAGTCCCAAATCCACCCTTAATCAATAAACCTTTTAACCTTTGAAAGTTGTTGTTTTAATAGAAAAATTACAAGAAATTGAAAACGCAAAAATCTCAAGAACCATCAAACCAGAATACCACAAATTTCAACCTCATGCAGTCTATATATAGGTTTGGAAATAAGTCTAAAGTTACTCGCTCTGCATCATTGACTGCCAATGAAATCTTTTTAACAGCCAATTTCAACAAAAAAGCAATGTTAGCGATGGA
>CATIWR010108307.1:0-58067 GCA_949677035.1 Omphalea diandra
TACCGACCTTTACGGTAGGTTTGGTTCCCTCTCTATGGCTTCCTCAAAGTTTTGAGACCCTAGAATTTGATACATACATGGTTACAAGTATGTCAAAATGATTATGAATGCTTGGTGCATGATCCATGCAAGTGGACCTATATTTTGGCATATATTCCTAATAGGGCAGCCTAAGCTTGTTACACTCTCACAGTAATAACTCTAGATATACTCATCCAAATGACTTGATTCTTTTTTTCAAACTAGACACATAAACACATAACATATGCAAATTTCAGCTCAATATCAGACACACACAAAATGTGGTGAATTTTTAAGTTTTGCCCTGTTATAGTGTCCTTTCAGCCTAAGTAGGTCTTACTCTCTTAGGTGTATCTCAAATTGTACCTGTCTAATTGCAATATTAATCTTCCATCAGTTACAAAACATATAAAGGAACATTTTTCATGTTTTACTCATTATCCAGTTCAGTCTATAAGGTCACAAAAACAAAGGACCAATCTCAGGGTGAGCAGGTTTGTAACATGTTGACAACCAGTCATGATGAAGGGACAACATCTCAACAACCATACCGAATTTGGAAAACCTATTTCACAGGTATGTAGATAAGATATAAATATACAACTTTCAAGTTTGGACCATCATCAAATTATGAGTCTATGGTCATCAAATTCTTGGAAAACAGAATTAAAAGAAAGGTGGTATGTCATTTGGTTACAGGGTCAGTCCCAATCAATGAGCCATAACTCTTTCCACACAGTAAATCAATCAAAACTGGTTTACATGTGTTTAGAGGGAATATAACCCTACAAGTTTCATGTTTTGTACTCTATCAAAATCAGAACATAAAGCCATCAAAATATAAAAAAACAGAAGACTAAGATCATCTCGGTTCAGATTTGAACCAGTCCTGATGAAGGAGCCATATCTCTTTACACACACAGAATCAAGTAAAACTGTTTCATATGCATTTATATAAGACATAAGGCTACAACTTTCATGTTTTTTGCTTTCCCAATTCCTCTTATAGGGTTATAAAATCATGGGTGCAAAATTCTGCTTTAACAGCAAAGTCAACAGAATCAGCTCTTGTTCTCTTGGATTACAACTTCCATCAAAGAGTTCTACCTCAATTACTCCATAATTCTCACTAGCCATGCATGATTAACATGTCATGAGAGGTTAATTTTAGTTGAGAAGAAGATAAATTACTTACCTATTATCCCAGAATTGGAAAACCTTAAGCAGTCCACTCTTCTCCCTCTTCTCTTCTTCTTCTTCTTCTTCTTCTTCTTCTTCTTCTTCTTCTTCTTCTTCTTCTTCTTCTTTCCTTTCTTTCTTTGTTTCTGGTATAACCCACAGTTTACCACTCAAAATCTGACCCTCATGGTCTGTATTCTTATCTTAAATAAGTCAAAAGATTGGGGCTGGTTTCCTATTGATTGAAAGTTAAAAATTTTGCTTTTAGTCCCTCTTCTTCACTCCTTAAGCACTTCCATCCATCTCCTAATTCCTAGGTGCTCCTTATACTTTTAGATGAGCTCTCAAACACCATTAATTATGATGTTATAATAAGCACACAACATGAAATAATTTGTCATATAACTATGCAAGCACTGCATATATATTCAAGTATCTCAAATGCAACAGTGTCATTGTCATTGTCGTGTTTTTACAATTCACATGTCTAAATAATTATTTATCATGTGACTATGTTCATGTGAGATTTCATATTATTTGTGCAATGAATATATTCATGTGATAATGTTAATGAATAGGGATAGGGATGTTACATTGAAAGATATCCAATATGCATTAATTCACTTTTTGATAAAGCTCACACTTTATAGAAATTAACAATAGGCATTAGTCATACTCCAATGGGAATTAAGGCCAAAGCCAATAACCATGGAATGATGAACACCGGGCAATAGAACTATCCATTACAAGATTAATAAGCATTTCTTAGAATCAACAGTCATTATCACTTATAATTGCTAGTTTTACAAAAAAAGCTATTAGACTAAATGTTAACTATTCTAATGGCTAGTTTGGCATTTTGCTATATAAAGAACATTTTTTAAGACTAGAAAAAGGATCAAATCTTTAGAAAATAGTAGTAAATAACTTGAAAACTTTTAGCAAGTTATTTGTGCAGACTTTTTGGTGTTGCTTTGATTTAGGTAGTGTGAGGATTACTTTGTTACTCTTTAAGAGTAAGCTTTCTTAAGCACTAAAAGTATATTGCTACCTAATTGAGAGGCATTGCCACTACTTATATCTATCCTTGCTAATAGTTAAAAGGTTGTTATTGTACCTTAGAAAAGCAACAAGGGTTGGGTTGACTCTCTTATTCCTTGTTAAATAGGAGTAGTTACAAAGGTTGTCTTTAAGCCTAACAAAGGGAAAGTTTATCCTTGAGCTTGAAAAGGGAAATGTTGTTCTTGAGCTTGCAAAAAGAATAGAAAGGCTTAAGTGAAAACTTAAGGAGTGGAGTAGGCATATTGTCTAATCATTGTAATAATCTGTGTTGATTTATGTTTGTTGCTTCTGTTAAGTTTGTTTTTATTTTTGTTTACAACACAATTCATCACCCCTCTTGGGTTAGCTCATCTCCATCTAAACCAACACTGAACACCAATCTGAGGGCTATTGAAGCATAATTTTACCCTAATATTATTTCTATTCGCTTTTCCATTTTAGCCCATCTTTTTTTTCATCCCACTAATCTTTTCACACTCTACTTGCTTGCAAATATGACATGGCTTCATCGAATACCAAAGTGGATGATAAAATAGTAAAAAGAAAAAAAAATTGGGGCTCAAAGGTTCAACATGAGGACTTCTTAGAAAATCACCCATCCTAGTATTACTCTTGCCCAAACACATTTAACTTTTTAGTTTCGATTAGGTACATTAGTGATGATATCATTGCATATGCCATATCTTGTGCTTTCTTTCTATATATCCTCTTACTCTATCCTGTGTGCCTCTTCCTCTCTGCTTTTGGAAGGTTGTGTTTTTTCACTCCTATATTCGTTTCAAGCAGTTTTTTTTCACTTCCTGCTAAACTTTTTGTGCTCTACTTACTTGCAAGAACGATATGGCCTTATAAAATATCAAAATGGACTGCAAAGCTGTTAAAAAAAAAAAAAGAAAAGCGTAATCTTCTTAGAGTATAATCTAATTAAAATGATATAATTGCCCTTCTAATATAAGTGTTTAAATATGATAAAGGTGAAATGAACAAACCTTATTGAAATATCAAGGGGAAGTTGATCAAAATATAGAGATTACAAACATTATCTTGAAGCATAATTTAACCCTAATACGGTTGTCTTCACTCCCTCCTCTATTTTAGCAGACCACTTTTTATGCTCTGCTTACTCGTAATAATACATGGTCTCATTAATTATCAAAATGGACCATAAAACATAAAAAGAAAAAAAATTGGCACTATATGGCGCAACACGATGACTTCTTAAGAGGTCACCCATCTTAGTCTTTCTTTTATCCATACATGAATTTCTTATGGGATTCAGTGCATTAATACTGGAATGATCACACCCATAATATCTTGCACTTTCTTTTTATAGATCCTTTTTCGGCATCTCACGTGCCTTTCCCTCTTTAACTTCAGAATGCCATATATTCTCGCTCTTTTCTCCATTTTAAGTGATCTTTTTTTTCATCCTACCTAAATTTTTGCACACTACTTGCCCATAAGAATGACATGGTCTCATCGAATATCAAAATGGACCAGAAAGCCATAAAAAATGCAAGGAAGGAAAACATAATCTTCTCATAGTATAATATAATGAAATGACATAAATGCCCACCAATATTTGGGTAAAATATGATATTAATGAAATGAACAAACCTTGTTAAAATATTCAAAAGAAGTTGATAAAAATATGGAGATTGTAAAGATTATCCTAAACACCTACTTGAGGCCTAGTATAGCACAATTTAACCCTAATACCATATCTCTTGGCTCTTCCATTTTAGCCGATCTTATTTGTTACCCTGCCTAATTTTTTATGCTATACTTGCTCACAAGTACGACATGGCCTCATCGAATATCGAAATGGACCATAAAATAGTAAAAAGAAAAAAAATAGGCGTTAAAGGTGAAATATAAAGACTTCCCAAGAAATCACACATCTTAGTATTACTCTCATCCAAGCACGTTTAACTTTTGAGTTCTAATGGGATTCAGTGCATTAATGATGATATGATCGTACATGCCATATCTTGTGCTTTCTTTCTATATATTCTCTATGTGACGTACCATTTAAATATAATTCCTAAAGTAGGTGCATTAACTTATTCATAAAACATGGAATACTAAAGTGACATAACATCATTAAAATCCTCTCATTCTATCCATTGTAATTAAATGATCTTATGTTAGTTATTATGATAATTTTTTTTTGTCTTTACACTATGTATCTTGTTTCACAACATAGTAAGTATTTACAACAAAGTATACATGGCTAAAGAAACTAGAATACTAATTAACTGCATACTGGCTCAACCTCTATTAGATTGCTAGACAACAACTTTAAAATGCAAACTGAAAACAATCTTTAGTCTACTCTTCTTGAAAGAAAATTTAATGCAAAAGAGTGAGTTTGCATACTTAGTAAGTAAATGCATAATGATACTTCAATCTCAAATAACATAACAACATTTAAATATAAATAACTCATTATTATATCCATGCACGAATTAAAGAGTTTTTACTATTAAATGCCACACAGACTATCAAAAGTTATTATTACACAGGCTGTCATAAAGTTTTACCACATAGGTTATAGATATTACTGCTGCAAAGGCTTCCATTTTTAGTTGCCACACAGACTATAAATATTATTACCACATAGGCTTTAGATATCATTGTCACACAGGCTATCAAATGTTATTGCCACACAAATTGTTATAAACTATTGCCATACAGGCTGTTGAATGTTATTGCCACACATACTGTTAAATATTATTGCCACACAAGTTGTTGAATGTTATTGCCATATATGCTGTTATTTATCATTACCACACAGACTATGAATGTTGTTGTTTGCCCAACAACATCAAATATTAGTCTTTCAACAAATCAAATAAATCTAATAAAATTTTAGTAATATAACGACAAATAACAATACCCATAACCTTGGCAGCTCATATCACCGCATACTCCCATTACAAGTCATAATTTATCAACGTCTCAGGAAAATAAATAAATCAATAGTATAACCATCTTTTCATCAATGTATTCATCAATATCATATCGTTAAACGACATTTCATTCCATTGAGTATATGTTCATGTCATTGAGCCAATCACACGTATAGTACCATTAGCTATTTACTTACCTCCTCCTTTAAACTTATTAGGCATTGGATAGTCCCGACTTATTTTCACTATTATCTTTAATGCCTTGAGGACCTATTTCAATACACAAAATCAATCCATGATGATAAAGTAAGATTTTCATCTTGTTATACATATATGCTATAGTAAAATATCATGACCTTGATAGGTTATTTCTAAAATTACTTTTAACTCACAAATCCAAATGGCTGATTCTTTTTTTTTTCAGTTAAACTAGACATGTATGGGTACACCATATCCAAAATCCACACTACATCATTTATTGTCAATTTTATGAATTTACCCTATTTCAAATTCATCTCAGCCTGAGTAGGTCTTACATTATTATATATATGTCAAATCTTACAAATCTAATTGTAAAAATGATTTACCAGACGTTAGAGAACACATAAAGGAACATTTTTTTATGTTTTACTCATAGTAAACAAATGACCAATCTTAAGGTGAGCAAATTTTCAATATGTTGACAATTAGTCATAATTAAGGGAAAATATCTCAACAACCATGTTAAATTTAGAAAACATATTTTATAGGCATGTAGCTCATACATAAATATACAACTTTCAAGTTTTACACATCACCAAATTTTGATTCTATGGCCATCAAAATCTTGGAAAGCAGAATTAAAAGACTGATGAGGTTTCATCCGGATACAGGGTCAGTCACAGTCAATGAGCCATATCTCTTTCCACACAACATATCAATCAAAATTGCTTTACATGTAATTAGAGGGGATATAACCCTACAAATTTGATGTTTTCACTTTGTCTAAATCATTACATAAAGTCATCAAAATTTATGAAAATAGAAAGACTGAAGTGATTTCGGTTGGTTGTGAACTAGCCCTAATGAAGGAGCCATATCTCCTCACACAAACCAAATCGAACAAAAATGTTTCATATGAATTTAGATTGGCCATAAAGCTACAACTTTAATATTTTACACTTTCCCTAATTCCTCTTCTAGGGTTATGAAATTGTGGGTACAAAATTATGCTATAACAACAAAATCAACACAATTAGCTCTTATTTCTTTTAAATTTCAACTTCTATACATAAGCTCTACCTCAAATACTCCATAATACTTACTAACCATTCATGATTAACTTGTCATGAGTGGTTAATTTCATGTGAGAAGAACATAAATTAACTTACTTACTTCCCATAACTATAAAACCTTAGAATTCTTTCCTAGGTAGCTTATCCCTCTCCTTCTTCTTCTTCTTCTTCTTCCTTTCTTTCTTTCTTCCTTAGCTCTTTCTCTTTATTTTGTTATACCTCATGTTTAACCTCTCTATTTTGATCATAAAGGGTGAAAAATTCCACTTGTATACCTATTATAACAAGATAAAATCATGGTGTTTCATTTATATTAGTTGGAAGTTCACTTTTCCTCTTTTAGTCCCTCTTCTTCACTTCTTAAGCACCTCCATCTATCTCCTAATCCTTATATACTCCTTATACTTTTGAATATGCTCTATAACACCATTATCTATGTACTATAACATGCACACAATATAAGATAATTTTTCATTCAACTATACAAACATTACATATACGTTTAAACGTCCCAAATGCAATGGTGCAAATATCATTGTCATGCTTATCCAATTCACATGTTTGAACAATCATTTATCCATTACATATATTTAAATATAATGTAATTAAAATGCATATGATTTGGGTTGAGGATGTTACAATAAATGGATCATACTTCACTCTTTTTGTTTTTTAATCAAATTTTTGTTGATTTTATTCATCGTTGTGTTTGTAATCATTATGAACATGCATGTTTATTGATTAAATCACCCTTAATCATATTCAGTTTTTAAACCAACCATCAAGAGACATTTTCCATAAAATGGACCTTTAATGATTCCCTTAATATATTATGTGCTGAAAAGCCTTAATAGTTTGTTGTTATCAAAAAGATCTTACATTATTTAACAATAAAATAATGTTTAACTATTGTGTTGGGAAACATTAGTTTAACATATTCTTGTATGTTAATTGATACTCGAGAGAGATTACTTAATCACTTAAGTGATTCGATAGTAACACTAGATGAATGAATCAATTGAATGAAAGATTTGAAGTCATTAATAGCTAACAAACGAAGGTGAACCCTTATCTAACTTATTATATTAATTATTTTCTTTATAATTACTTTGTTTATAGTTTATTTATTTTTAATTCTTAGTTTAAACCTTATTTTATTTTGGATTTTTAGATAATATAACCAATATAAAGGTTACTACTTATTGCACGATCTTCATGGTAACAATCTCCTTACTCTTATACAAATTATTACTTATCGACCTACGCGTTTGTAGTTTAAGGTTATTTTGCACTTAGTGCACCTATCACATCAAGTTTTTGGCACCATTGTTGGGGATCAACAACATTAAAACTAAGTAATTATTTCTATATTAATTTAACATTTTCTTTTTATTTTTATATAATTTGTATTTTTTATTTTGTAATTTCTTATGCATAATTAAAACTTCATGACATGGATGCACTTAGGGCATTACAAGCTCATATATCTATCATGTTGGCCCTTGTGCACTAAGAAGAAGGATTGAATTGATGGGAAATTTAAACTTTAGTGGGAACACAAGCACTTAAAAGATAAAGGAAAAGGAAACAGAGAATAGACATATAAGATTTATGGCTCACTCTAAAACCCAAATCCCATTTGTTTAAGGCTCACACTTAACCTCTTACAAGTAATGAATACTCTCAACAAATAAAGTACAATAGCAATTAAGAGAGAGAGACCTAAGAAATCAAATTTAAGAGTTTGGGCATAAGAAATGAATGTTATTTTGTATTTTTAAGGCCATTTGAAGGAGTATTTATAGATTCCTACCACCAAGTAGCCATTACTAAGGAAACTATGTCCATATCTCTAAGATTTTGTGTTTTGCATTTAATACTTATAACATGCATTTTATGGCTAAGATTTTTTTTTGTGGTCACGATTTATATGCTCAAAATTATGCTTTCATTGTCAAGACTTTCTATTATGTTTAATGACTAATGACATGTGGTGTTTGAGTATTGGTTTCTCAAAACTAGTTATTGCAATGCTTCTTTTTAAACTTGGAAGTCTCAATCACAATTTTTATGGCCATGAATATGATCCTTGATCGTACTAGCTTGGTGGAACATGAACCTCATTGCATACTAGACTGGAGTCTTTTGTTTAATTTTGAAACTAAGTCATTGTCATGCCTTATGGATCCTAATTGCGATCTTCAAGTTGGCTAACAACTCTTTGGACATGTGGCACACTTTAACTTGCTTTGCGAGTGATTGTTAAAGATCTTTTTAAAGGTTATGGTCATTACCTAAATATGATGCAGACCACAAATTCAACTGGAACTTTTGTTTCTAATTTTAAGCTAGATTACTATCGCTGCTCTGTGAATAATAGTTGTGATGCTTTTCTTGTTCATGATTTCACTGTTTTGGGTATAATTTATAAGCTAATTTTGAGACTTGGAGATTTTTCAATTCCTTTTGACTTCTTAACTTATTCCTATCTTACTTTTTATGAGATAAATACTAAATTCCATTATTAGTACTTTTCAATCTATATTGTCAAGATAAAAATGTGGTTTGATCAAGATTTGACCACCTTAGTCCAATAATCTTCCCTTTTTTATTTTGATAACATAGATTGAATTTTCAAAGTATAAATCTTATAACACACACACACACACACACACACACACACACACACACACACACACACATATATATATATATATATATATATATATATTCTTACATAATTTAAGTATTTGGAAGTCAAAAGGAATTTGGAGAATAGTGTTCCTTAAGAATGCATATGATCCAAAAATACCTAGATAAAGGATTTTAGAGTTTTAAAAATTATTCCCCATCAATCAAAGCTCCCTCTTAGTTAAATCAACTAAACAACATATTCACACTAAATTAGCACATATATTTTCTCTCCCCCATTGTCAAGATCAAAAAGAGGGAAATTGATGGGTTAAGCAATGAAAGGCAAAATATACATAATCATTGAAGTCATCACAATTATGCAATTCAATAAACAATCACACATAAATAAAAGATAATGGTGATAAACTAAACATAAAGAAAAATTTTCTTTAAGAGATACCCAAATACAAATAAACACACAAAATTTCAAACATTTCTAAGAATGTTTGATCACTACAAATGGGCCATTTATTTGAAAACCATTAAAAAAACATAAAAAAGACATTAAAATATAAATGGAAATAATAGAAATATGAGATTAAAAATTAGGAGATCAGTCATCATTATCTTGTTCTTCAACTTCACTTTCTTCATTCACAAAATTGGAAGATAGTAAGATTGGATGTTCAATTTTTCTTACATCTCCACAATATCACTATGGAGATGGGACAGGATGTTTCGATTTTTTATGATTTTACTCAATTGTTTTGAGATGATGGCCATGATGGCTTGAGAAAGAGGAGAAGGGGGAAGTGTAGGGGATTATGGTACCTCTGGTTCTAGTGGTGCCTCTTCTCCTTCTTTAACTACTAGTTTTTGCCTCTTTTGTTATTGAAAGGTTTACTAATGTCAAATCCTTTATGCCCCAAGCAAGTATTCATATATATATGGTTTGATTGCTTTCCCATTTAGCAAATAGTTTAGGTTTAAGGGGTTTGACACTGGCTGGGTATGAAAGTTTAAAAAATTGTTCATTTTATAGGGTAGAAGCAGCACATGCCTACATATAGCAGTGATGTGAGAAGAAAGTAGGATTTGACCATACTTGGGCTTGCCTAAAGAGGCAAGTTGGTTGAGGAAAAAGTAGCTAGATTGGATGGCTTTTCCATCGATTAAGTAATACAAAAAACATAGGTATTTTTGGGGGCACTTTTTCATTTTCATCACTATGGGCATTGATAAAGAAAGTGATAATGTAGTGAATGAACCAAAATATAAGAGAGTTTATACTTTTAGCAAGGAATTTTTAGAATTGTGATAGGTTTTAATTGAAATTTTCCACTAAAATTCATTGAAATCAAAGTGAAGCTCATAGATATTCCATGTTCCATTGCTTCGAAAATTAAAGGGAGAAGAAAGAGAGGCAAAGATGGTGAAGAATGGTTTAGCAAAGCAACAAAAAAGGACCCTATACATGCTTTATTTATAGGGTCTCGATTGATCACCATGGTTGCCAAAAATTCCTTTGTTACCTTATCATATCCTAGCTCCTTTTTAAAGATAAATTATTCCCAATCTAAGTTAGAGTGATAGGTTATGATTTCTCTTTCAATATTGAGAGATTAGAGAGCAAATTGGGAAAAAATTTTATTTAAAATGATTGGTTTATTCTTGATAAGTTCAAACCTCTTTTTCTATTGGATTGTGACTCCTCTCATTAGGTGGAGAGGAGGTTGTTCAGGCAGAGGAGAAGATGTCATTGGGGTTTTGCCCTTGGTTATGCCCTTGAGAGGTTTTCTATTGAGGTGCCTTAAGGAGAGAAAAAGTGTAGAAAAGAATGAGTAGAAGAATAATATATTAAGGGAATCATTAAAGGAAAGTGGAGAAAATGAAAGATAAAATATTAGAAAAGTGAAAAAAAGGCATGAAAGTAAGTTTGAATATGCAGAATAAGGCTTAAAAAGGTTTTAAATGAATTAAATACAAATAAAGAACCATTTAGAGTGAATAAATAAATTATTACGCAACAGATTTAGTGATTCACGATCACAAAATAGAGTCACAATTGCAAATTCTAAAAAAAGTGAGTAACGGTTGGATTGGCTTAAAAAAAGTCGTATTAAAAACTTATTAAATTTGAAAAATTATATGGTGATAGTGATATGTCAACAATCATGTTAAATTAGCGAAAATATTTTACAGGCATATAGACCATACATAAATGTACAAGTTTTAAGCTAGGCATACCATCAAATTCTAAATCTATGACCATCAAATTCTTAGAAAATAGAATTAAAAGACTATTGAGGTTTCATCAAATTCAGGGTCAGTCACAATCAATGAGTCATATCTCTTTCCACATAAAAATCAAGCAAAACTGTTTTATAAGCATTTAAAAGTGATATAACCCTACAAATTTCATGTTCTAAACTTTGTCTAAATCAGAGCATAAGGTCATCAAAATATATGAAAATAGCCAGACTAAGGAGATTTCAGTTGGTTGTAAACTAGCCCTAATGAAGGAGCCATATCTCCTCACGCACACCAAATTGAGAAAACCAATTTTACATGCATTTATATAGTGCATTTATATAGGGCATAAAGCTACAATTTTTATATTTTACACTTTCCCTAATTCGTCTTATAGGGTTTTGAAATCACGGGTACAAAATATGCTCTAACAACAAAACCAAAACAATCAGCTCTTGTTTCTTTTAAGCTTTAACCTCTATACATGAGCTCTACCTCAAATTGCTCCATAATTCTTCCTACTCATGCATGTTTAACATGTTATGAGGGAGGAATTTCATGTGGGAAGAAGATAAAATCACTTACCTCTTTTCCCAAAACAAGAAAATATTAGGGTTTCATCTAAGCTAGCTTACTCTTCTCCATCTCTTTCTTCTTCTTCTTCTTCTTCTTCTTCCTCGTCCTCCTTTCTTCCTTTCTTTTTTTCTATTTTTTGTACTCTCTCACATTTTTGTCTCTCCAATTTGATCCTAAAAGATGACAAAATTTAATTTTTATATCTACTCTAAAAAGATAAAATCATGGTGTCTTACTACCATTGGTTAGAAGTTCAATATTCCTCTTTTAGTCCTTCTTTTTCACTCTTCAATCTCCTCTATCCATCTTATAATCCCTAAATGCTCCTTATACTTTTAAATAAGCTCTAAAACCCCATTATTTATGATGCTACATCATGCACACAACATAAGATAATTTTCTATGCAACTATACAAATATTACATATTTGTTCAACTATCCTAAATGCAATTATGCAAATGTCATTATCGTGCTTATCTGATTCACATATCTAAATAATCATTTATCCAATCCATATGTTCATGTAGGATTTTGAATCATTTATGCAATGAATATGTTAATTAACCCTCACTTCTCTTCTAAAATCTTTCTCAAATTCTTCCAATTTCTACTCTTATGGCACTCGAAAAGCTTACTAAAGCAGAAAAAGGTAAGGCAATTGCCTAACATCAAAGCCCTCCTCCTTTTCATCGAATGAAAGGGATCACTAAAGAAGAAAATGAGAGATTTTAAGCCAACTCTAGCAATCATCCAACCAAACAAAATTCCATCCATCTTTCTTCTTAAATCTCTTGGCAATGAAGAAGAGATACATGTCTTTCTTTCTAACCTTGGTTGGAATGAGTTCATATTTCAAGGTGAACCAGGATATGAAGTAATTGTTTAAGAATTTATATGTATGGTAACTCTAAGCTAAAGGGTTGAATCAAAGCTAAGTACCTATGGGATAGGTTTTAGGGCTTTTGGCAATCATCACTTCATAACCTTTGCTCAACTTTCTTCTCATTTTAATCTTCAAACTAGAGAAAACATTTCATTCATTATCTCTACTCTTGACATTATTCATTCAGAATTTTGGTTCAAAATTTCTATCAAAGCAAAATAGGACCCTAAAACTTCTCTAGCCAAATACATCAAAACCCTCACAAATTGGCTCATCCACAAAATCATCACATTTTTTATAAATGCTAGGGGTGATGGAAATGAGAAAGTTTCTTAAAAGGACCTAGCTTTCCTTTTTGGCCTCACCAAGAACAAAATAATTCAAATAGGGATATACCTTATGGATCAATTGATCCACATGAGTACAAAACCAAAAATTCAATTTCTCCTTCTTACATCACAACTATTTACATTTTTGTGGAAGCTTTGAATGAGGAAAATGAAAAATTCCTCACTAAGAAATACCTCCGCTTCCAAAACTTCCTTGACTTGCCCTACTTGATCAATGTCAAGGTCATACCTTAGGATTTATTAGGGCCAAGAAGGAAGAGATTATCATGCTTCTAAGAGAAAAAGGCTTGTGATTAAGGAAGTTACCAAAGAGCCCATTCCATCTCCTAAGCCAAAGGAAAAGCCTAAATTAAAATTTTCTTCCATCTCTCTCTCTTTAATCAACAAAAAACTAGATAAGATGATGAGTATGCTTAAGAGAAGATTTCTTCTTCTCTCTCACCTTTATAGTGATTTAGTAGATCTTCAAGAGAAGGTATGTGAAACTCCTTGTCATCTTCCTAACTTTGAGGAATGGGAAGATACCCAAGAGAAAGAAGAGACCAAAAAGCATAAGAAGATGAGACACAAAGAGGAAGAGATAAAGAAATTAGAGATAGTGATGACAATGATGACATATCTCGTACCTTCTAGTTTATACTTAGGCTGGTAATCCTTTTCTATTCGTGTTCTTTTCATTTCTTATTTTTGGAATAAGTATGTGATCAAAAATCATTTATTTGATTTGTTTTCTCTATTTTGTTTAATATAATCTATGTTTGAATTTTGTTCCTTGTATAGTTGCTCAATGCTATTTTTGTTTGCATAACATTATATTTATCCCTATAATTACAATTTTCCTCTCTTTTCGATCTTGATAAAAGGGGAGAGTGAAACTTGCATGTTATTAATTAAGGGAGAGTATGAATTGAGGGGGAGCATTTCAATAAGTGTAAACTATTAAACATCATTAATCAACTCAACTTCACGCTTATACATTCTTTATCCCCCTACAAAATCAATCTATATTGTCAAAATAAAAAAGGGAAGACTGTTGGACTAGGTTGGTCAAACCTAAATCAAAACTCTCTTTTGATCTTGACAATGTAGATTGATATGTTTTAACATCAATTTTCAAGTGTTAATTTTGTAGATTTTCAGATAGGTTTGCATTAGAAGTTGAATGAAAGCCTAAGTCTCAAAGATTGCAAGTGGCATCTTAATTCACAATCACGAATTAGGATATCATGACCGCTATCATGCAAAAGATTAAACTAAGTTGAAACAGACGATTTCACAATGTATATCATATTCACCACTATGACAGTGAATTTTGCATTTGATTGGAAGGAACCAAGTCATCAACTAGACTTGCCAAGTGTCCTAAAGAACCATCGAAAGATTAAAATTCAAAAGGGCAAAATGTTGGTTGAAACTGCTATTTATTGAAGCAACATCTCCATGTCAAACAGAAGATTTCGCAATGACTATATCCAAAGGAAGTAAAATCGCAACCGCAAATTTCACTCTGGCTCAAGAGACATAACAACTTTTTTTCTTAGAGAACCAATGGTTGTGTGCCATATGGATTAGCCATTATAAATGAGATTTTCTACCATGAATCAAGAAAATTTAGTGCAATGTAAGAAATCATGATCATAAATACCTAATCATGATTACAAATACTGTCTGATAAGTATTTAATGCAAGATCTGCTTAACATACATTAGAGATTTAGACATAGTTTTGTATGCAACATTTCTTTGGTGGTTGTTGCTTATAAATGCTCTACCAAATGGACTTGAATTTTAGAGAATAACATTTATTTATGGCAAAACTCTTACAACTTTATTTCTTGAACTATGAATATTCAATTTCTTGTATGTGAGTTATTGTTGTCTAGTGTGAACATTAAACACCTTTGGGATTTAGGTTTGAGAGTTAGTCTTTGTTGTAAAACTCTTGTATAGGTTAAGTGTGAGCCTTAAGAAAACACTTATATAGGTTATGTGTGTGCCTTTGTTGTACTTGTAAGGTTGTGTGTGAGTCTTGAAACACAAAGTCTAAAAGTTTGTTGTGACCTTGAGAAACACCACTTAGTAATAGTGAAATACCCAATTTGAAGATTTTTCTAATGAGCAAACATTATCAAAACTAAGTTGATGTAGATTATTAATCAAACTCGATGATATGGTCATGAATTCAATTAATAAAGGGACCTTTGATCAAGATAAGACATAATCAAAATCTTTAACTTATAAAATCTAAAGTTTTTAATTAATATCAAATCACATAACACTTCATCAATCAATCAATCAAAGATTATTCATGTACTCATAAGGGTGAAAGATTATAACCTATTGATGTTAACTCAATGTACCTCCATCAATCATTCCAAGTTCTTTTTTGATCAATTCATCCTTTCATCATAAAGAGGTTTAGTAAAAATATTTGTTAATTGATGGTTAGTATCAATAAATTCTAACACAATATCACTATTATTAACATGATCCCATAAAAAGTGGTCTTATATCTATATGCTTACTTCTAAAATGTTGAATAGGGTTTCTAGATAATTTGATGGCACTAGTGTTATCACATTTGATGCCCACTTGTTTTACAATAATCTTGTACTCAAGAAGTTATTGATTCATCTATAGGATTTGAGCACAACAAAGACATGCTGCCATATACTCAGCTTTAGTTACAGACAAAGTAACTAAATTTTGCTTTTTGCTACTCTAAGACACTAAACATTCACCTATTAATCGACATGTGCCTGAAATGCTTTTTCTATTTAAAGTACACCCAGCAAAATCAACATCTAAAAATGCATTTAATTCAAATGAGGTACTCTTAGAGTACTAAAGTCCTAAGTTGAGAGTACCATTAAGATATTTGAGTATGTGTTTTATAGCATACACGTGAGACTCCTTAGGATTAGACTGATATCTTGCACATAAACATACATTAAACATGATATTTGGCCTAAATGCAGTAAGATAGAGAAGACTACCAACCATGCCTCTATACAACTTTTGATCCATAACCTTACCATGTTCATCTGTGTTTAGTTTGATGTTGGTGCTCATTGATGTTTAGCTCGAAAATGGTTAGGAAAGTAATGACTTTCAAAAATAGGGGGTTATTCAACATACACTTCTTCATCAATGTAGCCATTTAGGAAAGCACTCTTAACATCCATTTGATATAATTTAAAATCTATATGAGAAGTAAATGCAAGTAAAACTCTAATGGCCTCTAACCTTGCAACAGGGGCAAAAGTTTCATCAAAGTTTATTCCCTCTTCTTGGTTATAGCCTTTGGCTACTAACCGAGCCTTATTTCTAACTATAGTTCCATGCTCATCAAGCTTATTCCTAAAGACCCATTTGGTTCCAATAATGGGGTGTCTTTGAGGTCTAAGAACTAACGTCCATACTTTATTTCTTTCAAATTGATGGAGTTCATCTTGCATAGCAAGAACCCAATGCTCATCTTTTAGGGCCTCATCTATGGTCTTAGGCTCAATACGAGAAACAAAAGCAAGATTGTTACATGCATTTCTAAATGATGATCTAGTTGTTTATGTGATTTGATGGATCACCTATGAAAAGATCTATTAGATGATCTTTCTTAAAGATTTAATCCTTTTTTAGTCGAGTTTGCCTTTCATTTGGAGTAAGAAGAGATTGATCTGAATTATCCTCACTCCTCACTTTTTGTGGCTTGTCCACATTTTTCTTTTCTTTTTCTATATTTAGCTCACTCATGGGGCATGTAAGATCATGAACATCTTCTTCTTTTCATCAAGAAGTGGGATTAGATTCATAAAAAAAACAACATGCATAGACTCCTCAACAACAAGAGTTCTCTTGTTGAAGACTTTATCCCTTTGTTGGTTATTGAGTATCTAAGGAAAATTCCTTCATCAATTTTGGAGTCAAATTTGCTAAGGTAATCTTTAGTGTTTTAAATAAAACACTTGCAACCAAAGACTCTAAAATATGCAATCTTGGGTTTCCTATAGTTCCATAACTCATAGGATGTTTTCTTTAATAAGGGCCTGACGAATACTCTGTTTAACACATAACAATAAGTATTTATAACTTTAGCCCATAAGTATTTAAGAAGATTGTGTTGATTCAACATGGTCCTAGCCATTTCTTGAAGAGTTTTATTCATTCTTTCTACTACACCTTTATGTTATAGTGTTCTAAGAGTGGAGAAGTTGTGTGAAATACCATTCTCAACATAAAAGTTATGGAATTTAGCATTTTCAAACTCTTCTCCATGGTCACTTCTAATAGAAGAGATCTTCAAATCCTTTTGATTTTAATTCTCTTAGCAAAGGTCTTAAAGGCATTAAAGCAGGAATCCTTGTGAAGAAGGAACAACACCCAAACATACCTAGAGTAATCATCTATAATGGCAAATGTATATACCTCCCTAACAAGATACTCTAATGGGTGCAAACAAGACCATGTGAAGCAATTATGAGGATCTAGATGAACTTACTATGTTCTTGGCTTTGAATGAAGATTTTACCTATTTTCCTTTTTGACATGCTTCATAATTTCCTTCCTTTGTAAACTTGATTTTAGGTAGTCCTTCAACCAAGTTTTTCTTTTTTAGCTTGTTAAGGAGTTTGATACTTGCATGTCCTAAACTTTTATGCCAAGTTTTGCCTTCATCCACTATAGATACTAGACACTTAGCATAATTATTAATAAAAAATTCAAATCAATTACATAAATGTTATGAATTCCCTTACCAATGAATTAGATTTTGTTGTCACTTATTCTTGACACATAGTAGGCTTGTGGTTCAAATGTAACTTTGAGGCCTTTATCACATAACTGACTTACACTCAACAAATTATGTTTGAGCCCATCAATAAGCAACATTTTATCAAGAATGGGTGAGTCAACATCCTTACCAACTTTACCTAAGCTAATGATTTTGGCTTTCCCATTGTCTCCAAATGATACATTTCCAAGACCTTCAAATTTCTCTAGTTGTTTAAAGAACTCCCTTTCTCCTATCATGTGCTTTGAATATCCACTATCTACATACCACTCTTTTTTTCCAACTTGGGATTTCAAGCATATCTGTAAAATAAAGAGGATCAAGTCTTAGGTACCTAAATTTTCTTAGGTCCTAGAGGGTCAGTTCTAGCCATCTACTCATCATACCTTCTAGCAAGGCAACGATAGGCTATGTGGCCATAAACACCATAATAGAAGCACTCACTATTAAAATGCACTAGTATCCTATTTCTAGGTAAAGCATGTGCATGGTGTTTATGAGGTTTGTAACTCTTCTAAGCTAATTGTCTATGAGTGTTTCTCATGTGAGGTGCTCT
Organism: Omphalea diandra; assembly: GCA_949677035.1. Taxonomy (NCBI): domain Eukaryota; kingdom Viridiplantae; phylum Streptophyta; class Magnoliopsida; order Malpighiales; family Euphorbiaceae; genus Omphalea; species Omphalea diandra. Next base: position 18,486 of record CATIWR010108307.1, read on the forward strand.
CATGTAAGGTGTAAACCTATATGCATGAGTATACCAATTTCTACGCCTTTGGAGACTTTGCCTCTTAGGTTTGTAAGATTAATACATGTAAGCATAGTTGGTTTTACATTGATCATGTCTCAATTGTGTGTGAATGGATTGAGAATTAGCCTTTATGCCATTGGTCTTAGCATTTTCCCTTATAGGAACTTTCTTTTCTAAAGCATGCCTCTTTAGCTTTTAGAGCCAACTCTTTCTTTCTCATTCTAGAGCTTTCAGATGTCTTTTCAAGTGTGATTTCATGAGCCAGAAGCTTTCCCATAAGTTCATCCAGAGATAGGACTTCCAGATTGTTAGCCTCATCTATAACTATCTTCTTAGCTTCCCACTTGTCCTTATAAAGAGTTCTTAAGATCTTATCAACCATATCTTCATTGGAGTAGGACTTTCTAGGGGTTTTAAGAGTGCCTACAATATCAATGAACCTATTGTATATCTCAGTTATGATCTCACAAGGCTGGTATACAAAAGTTTCATACATTTAAGTAAGCATTTGTATCTTCTTCTTTTTAACTTTACTGGTGCCTTCATGCTATGTTTACAAAATGTCCTAAATTTCCTTTACTGATGTGCACAATTGCAACTTTGCTTACTAGGATTTGCAAATAGCACAAAACAAAACATGCACGACTTATCTAGTTTTAAGATTTGCCTTCTTTTCTTCTATTATCCATTCGCTTTTGGGCTTAGGAACATAAACATCTCCAACTAATTTAATTGGAACTTCTCTTCCTTCTTTTACAATGTTCCATAGATCAATGGTTTCATTATCTATAAAGATTTCTATACGATTCTTGCAATACTTGTCGTCGTCTCCTTTGAAGAATGGTGGCTTACAGATTGATTGTGATTCCTCATGACTTGCCATGATCTTTACTCTGAACACTTAAGCCTTGATAGAGAAATAGGCTTTGATATCGATTATTGTCCCGTAGTGCCTTAGAATAGGGGTTGAATAGGGTAATGGCAAGTAAAACTCAACGGTTAATATATGCATAAATTAATAGAAATAGACTCAACCAATTTCTAGCGGTTTAACACAACTTTGCCTACTTCCTCTCCTCTAGTCTTCCACTAGCGACTTTCACTATCAAGATAGACTCTAAGTGCTACCAATCACCTTTTCATAAGAAGCTTTCAAGTACTACTAAGCCGTTACAAATAGACTTTTGAGTACTACTAAAATTATTTCCTGAAGTAGTTAACAAGTACTACCTTAAACCTTTCACTAAGGTGATTTACATCTATAAAGACCTTTATAAACCAAAGAAAACTTTCTCTAAAGGATTTACAAATTAAAGATGAGAAAGAATACTCTCACTCGAGCAATAAACAATAATAATCACACTCACAAATTATGTTTGACTTAGTGAAGAGCTTTGAGAGATGTCTTTAGCTTGTTCTTCAACTCTATTTTTAAAGATGTCTTAAACAAGCTTTGAGAATTGATCTTCCCTTAAAGCTAAATCACACTTGTTTCATCCCTTTTATCAAATATTGTTTTCACAATAAAATAAGCTCATTTTTTACCATTTCTCACTTTCCAATCTTCTTAATTTTATTATGGGAGAATCCTTTTATAGGTAGAGACACAGAACTGACCATTAGAAGGAAAGTTGTCACTTCATGTTTGAAAATAGTCATTCAATGCCTATTGGACTGTCTTCACACTCGTTGTTGGGTAAAAATACAACTTCAACAATCGTTAATTTCATTAAAATTCCTATTGGAATTAGTTGTTAGAGAGAGATATGTCGAAATGCTCCTCTTTTGTCTTTCTTAATTTTTTTGTCACCAACTCCTTCAATGACTATTGGAGCTACTCAATGTCTATTAGAATTAAAATTCAACTACATTTGGGATGTGGATAATGCCTATTGAAATGTCTCCGAAAGGATGTGAGATTGATGCTCTATTTTTTAAGATTTTGTATAGTACTTCAATGACTATTGGCTTTGGTTCAATGCCTATTGTAACATTTGATCATCTCCTATTAGAGAGTTCAGAAACTCTAGCTCTTCCTGGATGTTTTTCAATGCCCATTGGTATATGTTCAACACTCGTGTTAAGACTTTAAGGTTTTTGTTCACATCAAGTCATTTGGACCAATGCCTGTTGCGAAAATGCAACACTTGTTGAGGTATCAATCACCAACAACCTTTGCAAAAATGCAATGCCCATTGAGAAGGTTTGCTTATGAAGCCCAAGTGCTTTCAACATCCAATGCCTATTGTGCAATGAAAGAGTTGATGGTTGAAAGGTTCAAAATCCTTAACTCAGCTTTGAGTGTCACTTCAATGCCTGTTTTGTATCCTCAATGTCCATTGATGAAGTCACAATGCCTTTTGAAATTTCACAACACATTTTGCCTTTGAAAACTTAGAGTTTTTCCAAAAAAAAAAAACTTTATTTCAAGACTCTTAATTGCCAAATTGATGTACCTGTAAGATCTTTGACATAAACTTAAACAGGAGTAAGTTTTTAGATGTGTTTGTAATCATCAAAACAAGCTTGGTTTATAAGAATTCCCAAGCTAGATCCAACAGTCTCTCCCCCCCCCCCCCTTTTTTATGATGACAAATAATCTATCAAGGGTTAAACAAATCCTTGTAAAGAATGTATATAATCGATCATTAGCTCCCTCTTAGTTTCATTGATTATGCACTATTAGAACAAAGTTAAACATACCAAGTTTTTGTAAAACAAAATCATGCAAACTAAGTTATAATATGAATTAATCTTGGCATAAGCTCATACTAGATTCTTGCATTTTGTTTTCATTGCCGCTTACACTTATAATCACTTTATATCACTTTCTTATAAGCTCACTTTGTTATAATTACTTTGTTTTCACATACTAGGTTATTTTTCTCCTTTTTTTCATTATTAAAAAAATAATAAAGATAACTCAAGTAAGAACAAATAATTGTCAAGAAAAGATACTTGGTTATTTGTATTCAAAGAAGCAATATTGTCCCGTACATTAACACTTTGAAAAGTAAAAGATAAGAGAGATGAAATAATTAAAAAATATACACATGAAGATGAATGAGGGTAAAGGTCCTAGAGATTTATTCTAAGGGTTGTCCTTAATCTCAATTGTTGTCTCTTATTCCATTAAGGTAGTTGGTGTTCCAAGTTGCAAGTTTAGTTCTTGAACTATCAAGTCAAGAGTTTGGTTGACATCCTTCATATCCCTTTGAAGTCTTTAAACCTTTTGATGAAGGGAGATGGTACACGATTTAACCTTCTAAACAAAATTCGCAATTGAGGCAAGTTGGTGAAAGAGCTTTTTCTTAAATTCTATGAGAGTAGTAGCAAGAGCAGTAGCATTTGTACCTATTTCTTCCACAACATTAATGTCTGCTCGGATGGCTTCCTCAACTTCATCATCATCTAAGTATAGTCTAGGTGCTTCTGCTTCCTCTTGAGTTCTTTTTATCAGACTTGAAATAAGCCTTTAAAGAATCCCCATACTTAGCAACATCTTTTCACTAATGGACTCATTGTGTGGCAGTTTCTCCAACATAATGTTTCATGCTTCAAGTTCCTCTTCAATTGAGGTTATGGCCTTTACAAACTTGGTAATATGATTGATGTAATGCCTTATTACAAACTCATTTGTCTTGTCCACTTGATTGTCAATCCTTTGCACCAAGAATAATGGAGTGTTAATCCTTTATTTGTTCTTCATGCACCAAAGATAAAAAGAGATCAACAATGGTGCAATTACCATTTAATTGGGCTCTGCCACTGATGTTCCACATTATAAATCGATGTGCAATTCTTAAGGCTTAACTTTTAATCTTCGATGCCTTACTATTATTATTGTTGTATTTGCTTTTCTAGTATGTGATGGATTTCTAGAATTGGTTCACATCCACTTTGAAAGTAGAGGGATGCTCTATTGTTCCAGTAATAGAAGCATCAAAGCATTTAGCTAACTCACTTGGCCTTAGAGTGCACTTCTTCCTAAAATCTAAAGTTGATGGTCCCCTCTTATGCATATGCATGACAATCTCCTCCTAAAACCTCTAGAATTGTCAAGAACTCAATTATTAGCTCTAGATTGGAGGGCTTCTTGATGCAATAGAAGAGTTCCCACCCTATCCCTATCATTAGCTCATCTAGTTACTCTGCTAATCCATACCTTTGAATGTCTAACCATTTAAACAATTTACCTCCTCTTCGATGTCTCTTGAAAAGTTTTAGAGCCAATTCTTTTTCTTTGTCCGTTTTGAGATGGAAATGAGTTAGGTGTTTGGTAAATGATGCAAATGACAATCACAAAAAATAGCAAAAGTAAAGTGATATAGATAAAGAGAAAGAGCAAAAGCACAAAAAAAGCTAAAGTAAAATAACATATGGTTTTTGGGTATATATATATATATATATATATGGAAGTTTAAGAAGGTTTTTAATCTTTTAAAAAAATATGACTGTTAGGAGTGTTCAATGGCTGTTGGACATGAACATTAATTATAACATGCATGTGTTCTTCATTCAATGATGGTTGTTGCTTGCAACGTTTATTAGGTAAAGAACAATGGTCGTTGGAAATGTACAACGATCATTGGTGTATACAAAAAACATGGATTGTAAAATGCGAATGACACAATGTTCGTTGGAGAAATCATAACAGCCATTGGAAATATTTTCAAAGCAAAAACATGTTCAAAAAGAATTTTCAAATGAGCAAACATTATCAAAACTAAGTTGATGTAGATTATTAATCAAACTTAATGATATGGTCATGAATTCAATTAATAAAGGGACATTTGATTAAGATAAGACATAATCAAAATTTTTTAACTTATAAAATCTAAATATTTTAATTGATATCAATTCACATAACATTTCATCAATCAATCAATAAAGATTATTCATGTATTCACAAGGGTGAAAGAGAAGAACCTATTGATGTTAACTTAATGTACCCCCATCAATCATTCCACTTTCACTTTTGAAGAAATGCATCCTTTCATCATATAGAGGATTAGTAAAAATATTTGCCAATTGATGGTTAGTATCAATAAATTCTAACACAATATCACCATTATTAACATGATCCCTTAGAAAGTGATGTCTTATATTTATATGTTTACTCCTGAAATGTTAAATAGAATTTCTAGAGAAGTTGATGGCACTAGTGTTATCACATTTGATGCCCACTTATTTTACAATAATCTTGTAATCAAGAGGTTGTTGCTTCATTTATAGGATTTGAGCATAACAAAGACTTGTTGCCATATACTCAGCTTCAGCTGTAAACAAAGCAACTGAATTTTGCCTTTTGCTACTCCAAGACACTGAACATTCACTTAATAGTTGACATATGCCTGAAGTACTTTTTCTATCTAAAGTACACCTAGCAAAATCAACATTTAAAAATGCATTTAATTCAAATGAGGTACTCTTAGGATACCAAAGTCATAAATTGAGAGCACCATTAAGATATTTGAGTATGTGTTTTATTGCATGCAAGTGAGATTCCTTAGAATTAGACTGATATCTTGCACATAAGCATACACTAAACATGATATCAAGCCTACCAATCATATTTCTATACAACTTTTGATCCACAACCTTACCATGTTCATCTGTGTTTATAAGGATTATTGTTCTCTAGTCAAATCTTTTGATTAGTTCTTTGGTGTATTTGGCTTGGTTGATAAAGATTCCCTCCTTTTCTTGTTTAATTTGCAATATAAGAAAGAATTTGAGTTCTCTCATCATACTCATTTCAAATTCATTTTTCATTACTTTAGAGAAATGTTCACACAAGTAAGCATTAGTTGCAGCAAAAATGATATCATCTACATAAATTTGCACAAGCAATAAGTCACCATTCCTCTCTTTAGAAAAGAGTGTTGTGTTTACTAATCCTTTGGAAAACCCTTTCTTTACAAGAAAGATGCTTAACCTTTCATACCAAGCTCTTAGAGCTTGCTTTAGGCCATATAAGGTTTTAGTGAACTTGAACACATGGTTAGGAAAGTAATGACTTCTAAAACTAAGGGGTTGTTCAACATACACTTCTTCATTAATATAGCCATTTAGAAAAGTAGTCTTGACATCCATTTGGTATAATTTAAAATTCATATGAGAAGCAAATGCAAGTAAAACCCTAATGGCCTCCAAACTTACAACAGGGGCAAAAGTTTCATCAAAGTCTATTCCCTTATTCTGGTTATAGCCTTTGGCTACTAACCGAGTCTTGTTTCTAACCATAGTTCCATACTCATCAATCTTATTCCAAAGGCCATTTGGTTCTAACAATGGAGTGTCTTTGAGGTCTAAGAACTATGGTCTAAACTTTATTTCTTTCAAATTGATTGAGTTCATCTTGCATAGCAAGAACCCAATGCTTATTTTTATGGCATCATCTATGGTCTTAGGCTGAATAGGGAAATAAAAGCAAGATTATTACATGGATTTCTAAATGATAATCTAATTGATACCCAATTTGATGGATCACCTATGATGAGATTAGTTGGATGATCTTTCTTGAAGGCCCAATCCTTTTCTAACTGAGTTTGCCTTTCATTTAGAGTATGAAGAGATTGATCTGAATTATCCTCACTCCTCACATCTTGTGGCTTGTCCACATTTTTCTTTTTTTATCTTTTCTATATTTAGCTTACTCATGGGACCTGTAAGATCATCAATATCTTTTTTTTTCTTTAAGAAGTGGGATTAGATTCATCAAAAACAACATGCATAGACTCCTTAACAATAAGAGTTCTCTTGCCGAAGACTTTATACCTTTTGCTAATTGATACAAATGAGGTGGAATTAGCTTCTGACTCGTTTGATGAACATAAGTCCCAAGTATAATTCAAAAACCAAGAAGAAGATTAATCCTTAAATCTAAACTATATCTCTAGAAAACTTATTTCTAGCAATCTGAAATATATGATTTAAGTTGTGTTAATCTCAATCCTAAATTAACCAAGTAATTCATAACCTAGTTTAAACTACTTTTGTGAAATTATCAAGGTCACTCAACAATCTCACCAAGTCCACTCAAGAAGAGAATCAATCTCACAAAGTTTAAGCAAAAACCATTTGTTTTCTTATTAATAACTAAATAGGGGCTTAAATACTCTTTACAAATGTTAAGAAAACCCTAAAAACCCTTTCTAATTCAGCCTTACATGTTTTAGCCAAATTTACAACTCCTAAACCTATTAAGAGAACTAATATCACTGCCACATAAAGACTCAAAGCAAATAATCCTATTGGTTGCCATGATCTGGCCTAGCTTATTTCAGGGTTCCTTACATAAATGAATAACTAACTAAAGAATCCTAACTAAAAGCAACATGATATTCAACCAATGAGGAGAATACCTTATTTCAAGGCTCCTTACACAAATGAATAACTAACTAAAGAATCCTAACTAAAAGCAACATGATATTCAACCAATGAGGAGAATTCCTTATGGCAATAGAAAAATAATGCCAACTAAGCAGATATAGCATGGATCTTCAAAATTTAGGCTTGTCTTCACATTTTGGGCTCAACTACATGCTATGGTAGAATGTTATTGGCCTTTAGTTGTCTCCATTAATTGGGCTCCATTGGATTAAATTAAGCACTCCACTTGAAGAGTCTAAGCTCCCATCCTCATGCATTTGGGCTTCATGCAATCCTTAGTTTGTTTAGGCCAATTTTTTCCATATATTTCCTTGTATAAAAGCTCCAAGTGTGTCTTGAAACTCTTTTAGCCTTTCTCTTGTAATTAGGCCTTGAAGTTATAATGGATCCTTATTAGACTTGCCTTAGTTGAATGCATCATTCCCTTGTTCCTCAAGAGGATTCATCCACGAATCTAAACTTACAAGAAAGAAAAAAAAAAAACCACACGTAAGTCTAATACTAACTAAGAATCCTAAGTGAATCTTACCTTATAAAGAGTAAGTCTTTCCACCTAGATTAAAGACTAATCTCATCAAACATAAAACAAGATTAGAACACACTAACAAAAGAGTATAAGAATACAATACAAAACAAAACAAAAAGAAGCACTTATCCATCTAGTATGAAGAAACACTAAGTTATCAAATTTATTTTTAAAAAAAAAACACTAGACAAATAAAATATAGGTTTTAAAATAGAACTAGAACTCAAAAACTAGGAATTAAAATTCAAAAAGTAACTAGAAACAAAAGAACCCTTGAAATCGAAAGAAAACTTTCTTCCTAACCAACACCTAAAGTAAGAAGAATCATAAATAAATGATTTAGAAACATTAAAATAAGAAGAAGAAAGGAAACATTTTTCACTTAAAGAAGAAGGAAAAATATTTTGACAAAAATTACACGAACTACCCTTGCAAAAATAAAATTTAAAACAAAATGAAAAACTATTAAAAGTTAAACATTTTAAAGAAGAAATGTAAAAACAATAGTTAAAAGAAGAAAACAAACATTAAACACTAAAAGAAAACCTAGTAAAATAAAAAATGTGATTAAAATAAGGAGAATTATGCCTAAAACAAATAAAACATGTATAACTATCTTAGCAAAAGCAAGAAAGCTCCCTTTTACACAAGTTTGCAATCTCACTCTTCATTATAGCACCATTATCACAAGAATTAAGATTTAGGTTATCTTACTTGTTTGGCACCTCTATTGTAAACCATTCTTCATAACCTCGCGAAAGAGTCATAAAAGAACTATATAAAAGATTATAAATGTCGTTAATAGTGTAATACATCTCTTTGAACAAAAACATGGTTGTAGGCTTTTTAGAAGAATAACTCGCATCACTCTTTCTTTCATAAAGATTTTTTTTCTTTCTCACCCTTTTCTTTTGCATGCACATCTCTTAGGTTTGGTTCATCCTCTTTATGCTCTCCTTTTACCACTCTAGGCTCACACCTCTCTATTATTTTCACACAACTCTCCTTTTGTCGGGCAACTAATTCTTTTTCTTTCATGTGTACGCATTCTCTCTCTTTTTATTTCTTTTTCTTTTAGCTCATCAAAAAGTACATCTTCATGTATGAGATTTACAATTTGAATGTTGAAAGAAACTTCTAATGGTGATATCCTATTATTATGTAAACTAGTACTATCACCATTTTCTAATATAATTATAGTCTTTTTATTTATACAATCACGTTCAAAATCTTGGCTTTTAATACTTGTATCATCATGTAAAGAAGAAGTTTGAATGTTTATTGTACCTTTAGAAGCAATAATCTCATCATCAATGGTAGCCTTAGAATTTTGTACAGACATTGGAAATAATTCTTTATAGGAATTTGGGGCATAACTTTTTCGCAATCTTCTCTTTATCCCTCGCCATGTAGAGATAAGATTTTGCCCATAATACTCTATAGTGTATGATAATTGTTCCCATTATAATAAGGCATCATCTTCAAAACTAATGACAGTAGTCATTACCTTTTTTTTCGTCAAAAAAGTTATGGAATTCAAACACAGTCTCTCTTTGCTTTTGCCATTCTAAGTACTCTTCAAGACCACCTTTTCCATAGAATTTTGTCATTTTTGGCTTGTAGTTGTTATTGCAAGCTCAACTCAGCTTATGGTTCAAATTTGAATGATTATTTGTCAATTATTTCATTTGATCTAACATGTCTTTCATGGAGCATGTAAATTCATCCCTTTTTATCTCTTTCAAACCTGTCATTCTATAAGAAGCAAGAAAATAAATAGAATCCTCACAACACTCTCACGTGTTTACACTAAAAAAAAAAGAAGACACTCCTCTCGTGTTTCACACAATAAGGATTTTACCCTTACAAGCTCATACACTCTTGCCTTTTACCACTCAATATTCTTTTTTTTTTTTAAGTTCCTTAAAGACTAAGTTACTTCATGTTAAGACAAGCTCAAACTGAACACAAAACAAGCATAAATTAGACCTAAACACTTAGATAACAAAGAATTGAAAATAACACAATCTGGTTGCAAGCAAACAAATAAATAAAGACAAAATCAAAATTTAAGAATTTAAAGGTAGGAAAAGTTGTAAAGTGGTGTTTTGAACTCAAAATTGATGGAAAATAAAGCCTAGGCTAAATGCAAATTGGAGAGTTGAAATCAGCTTCTTTGGTGCAAACAAGTTCTTATGCAATTGCTTCCTTTATTTCTTTTTTTTAACTTTTCTTTTTTTTTTTTTTTTGAAGTTTTTTTTTTATCTTTTCTTTTTATTTTTTATTTTTTTTATTATTTTTTTTTCCCTTAGAAGCTTAAAACATAATTCAAATTAAAAGAATTACAAAGAATAACTCAAAAACCATGCAAAATCAAGTAGAAGCTGAATGGAGTAAGATTAGGGCAAATTTGTAATTTCACCTTTTCCTTGAATTTGAATGATGTGGTTCAGCCTTAGACACTTAAGAAACACCAATAAAGTGATTAGACACAAAAAGAAATGAATTGGAATAAAAAAAACAATGAAGAAATTGCAACAAATAAGCTAAAAATCAAGTTTCCTTAATTTAAGGAAATTTTGGCAAACTTCCAAATTTCAAGGAATTTCTTGAATTAAACACTTCAAATCTGCAATTGGGGACACAAAAAAGGTTAATCCATAAAGAAAAACAAATTTGAATTGAGAGAAACAAATAAATCCAACTAGAACAAGGAAACAAACTTATTTTGCAAAGTTCCTTTATTTAAGGAAATTTTGCAAATGTATGAGATTCTTATGGAATTTTTTGATGAAATTTGATATGGGTTGATAAATCAAGCTAATATAATGATTGAAAGTGAAGACAAACAGATTGGAACTGGATTGAATAAGTAAAATAGAATTAGTTCTAGAATTGCTAAATTCACAATTTTCCTTATTTTAAGGAAATTTTGAAAAGCAATATGTTCCAATTAGATTCTAATGATGCAAGCACATTTTTAAATGATGAAACACACTAATTTAATGATGGAAATCAAAGAAAACAGAATGTAACATAATGGAACAAGATGAAACTGAATTGATAATGATAAAGTGCTAATTTGCAGTTTATAAGTTTTTTGTGATTTTCTTGATGCAAGCTAACCATAATAGAATTCTAACACAAAAGAAGATTAAATATGATGAGACAAATGAATTTGATAGAATAAAAAAATATATAATGTAACACAAAAAAATTAATGGAATAGAAATAAGAAGAAGAAGAAGAGGCAGAATGTGAATAATTTGAATGTTCTAATCACATGAACACTAGCAAACATTGAAGAACAATGCAAGAACAGTGCCTTTTAATCTTGAATAACCTTGGCTCTAGTACTAATCTGATACAAATGAGGTGGAATTAGCTTCTGACCCATTTGATGAACACAAGTCCTAAGTATAATTCAAATATCAAGAAAAAGATAAATCCTTAAATCTAAATTAGCTCTCTAGAAAACTTGTTTCTAGCAACCTGGAATATATGATTTAAGTTATGTTAATCTTAATCCTAAATTAACCAAGTAATTCATAACCTAGATTAAACTAATTTGGTGAAATTATCAAGCTCACTCAACAATCTCACTAAGTCCATTCAAGAACTCAAGAAGAGAATCAATCTCACAAAGTTTAAGCAAAAATCATCTTTTTTTTCTTATTAATTACCAAATAAGGGCTTAAAAAAAAACCCATATTCTGGCCAAATTTACAACTCCTAAACATATTAGGGGAACTAATATCACTCCACATAAAGACTCAAAGCAAATAATCATATTGGTTGCCATGATTTGGCCTAAGTAATCCTATTGGTTGCCATGATTTGGCCTAAGTAATCCTATTGGTTGCCATGATTTAGCCCAATTAATTTCTAGCATTAAAACACCTTATTTCAAGGTTCCTTACATAAATAATTAACTAACTAAAGAATCCTAACTAAAAGCAACATGATGTTCAACCAATAAGGAGAATTCCTTACGGCAATAGGAAATAATGCCAACTAAGCAAATCTGGCATGGATCTTCAACATTTAGGCTTGTCTTCACATTTTAGGCTAAATCCATGCTATGGCAGAATGGTGTTAGGTTTTGGTCCTCTCCATCAATTGGGCTCCATTAGATTAAATTAAGCACTCCACTTGAAGAGTCTAAGCTCCCATCCCCATGCATTTGGGCTTCATACAATCCTATTATTTAGGCCAATTCTTTCTATATCTTTCCTTGTATAAAAGCTCCAAGTTTATCTTTAGACTTTTTTAGCCTTCCTCCTGTAATTAGGCCTTGAAGTTGTAATGGATCCTTATTGGACTTGCCTTGGTTGAATGCATCACTCATTATAGAGCATCTAAGGAAAATTCCTTCATCAGATTTGGAGTCAAATTTGCTAAGGTTATCTTTAGTATTTAGTTTAACACTTGCAACCAAAAAGTCTAAAATATGCAATCTTATGTTTCTTATTGTTCCATAACTCATAGGATGTTTTCTTTAATAAGGGTCTAACCAATACTCTATTTAACACAGCTTTAGCCTTGAAGTATTTAGGAAGATAGTATTCATTCAACATGGTGCTAGCCATTTCTTGAAGAGTTATATTCTTCCTTTCTACAACACCATTCTGTTGTGGTGTTATAGGAGTGGAGAAGTTGTGTGAGGTACCATTCTCAACATAAAAGCTATGGAATTTAGCATTTTCAAACTCTCCTCCATAGTCACTTCTAATAGAAAAGATCTTCAAATCCTTTTGACTTTTAATTCTCTTAGCAAAGGTCTTAATAGCATCTAAGCAGGAATCCGTATGAGGAAGGAACAACACCTAAGCATAACAAGTGTAATCATCTACAATGACAAATGCATAATGCATGCCTCCTAAGCTAGATACTCTAATGGGTCCAAATAAGTCCATGTGACGCAATTATAAGGGTCTAGATGAACTTACCATGTTTTAGGCTTTGAATGAAGATTTTACCTATTTTCCTTTTTGATATGCTTCACAAATTCCTTCCTTTGCAAACTTGATTTCAGGAAGTACTGCAACTATGTTTTTCTTTTTCAGTTTATTGAGGAGTTTCATGCTCATGTCCTAGCCTTCTATGCCAGGTTTTGCCTTCATCCACTATAGATACTAGACACTTAACATCATTGTTAATAAGAGAACTAAAATCAATCATATAAATGTTATGAATTCTCCTACTAATGAACTAGATTTTGTTGTCACTCATTCTTGACACATAGCAAGCTTGTGGTTCAAACATAACTCTGAGGCCTTTATCACATAGCTTACTTGCATTGAACAGATTATGTTTGAGTCCATCAATAAGCAAAACTTTATCAAGAATGGGTGAATCAAGATCCATACCAATTTTACCTATGCCAACGATTTTAGCTTTCCCATTGTCTTTAAATGATACATTTCTAAGTCCTTCAGATTTATCTAGTTATGTGAAGAACTTTATTTCTCCTGTCATGTGCTTTGAACATCCACTGTCAAGACCACTCTTACTTTCCTTATTGGGATTTCAAGTACATCTAAGACAAAGAGGATCAGGTCTTAGGTACCTAAATTTTCTTACATTCTAAAGGGTTAGTTTTATCCATCTGCTCATCATGCCTTCTAACAAGGCAATGATAGGCAATGTGTCCATAAGCACCACAATAGAAGCACTCACCATTAAAAATGCACTGGTGTCCTCTTTATAGGTAAAGCATGCACATTGTGTTTTTAAGGTTTGTAACTTTTCTGAGCTAATTGTTTGAGATTGTTTCTTATGTGAGTTGCTCTTATATAACGTGTAAACCTATATGTATAAGTATGTCTATTTTTATGCCTTTGGAGACTTTGCCTCTTAGGCTTGTAAGAGTAATTCATGTAAGCATAATTTGCTCTAGAAGAAGCATGTCAAAATTGTGTATGAGAGAACTAAGACTTAACCTTCATGCCATTGGCGTTGGCATGTTCCCTTATGAAAACTTTAGGCATTCTCATAGACTCAGGCATGCTGACTTCCTTAGCCTTGACAAAGACTATCTTGGAAGCAGAAGGAGCAGTAGAGGTAGAAGCATTATATCCTAGTCCATGTTTTATGGATGGGCTCATTTGAACTTCAAGGATGGAGTTTAGTTTCTCATTCCCTTTAGTAAATTTACTGTGATTTTCCCTAAGTTTAGAGTTCTCAGTAGCTAGAGACTCAATCTCCTTAGCAAGGTCTCTCATCTCTTAGTGCAATCCTTTAAGGATTTATTCTCTTTCTTAAGAATGGAGATGTTAGACTTGAGAGTCACCACTTTCATAGTTAGCTTGGTGATAATATAATATAGTTCATCCCTAGAATAAGAGTCAAAAGGATTTACTCATTCTCACCATCGCTATAAATATTGATGTTGAGTGCTTACTTCATTTGATATTTCCTTAATTGCCATGAGCCATAGATTGACTAACTCTTTTCTAGTGTCCTCCTCATCAGGTTTGGAGTCACTTGAATCATCCCAAGTAGCTTTGTATACTTCCCTGTCTTTCTTGGAAGTGTATATCTTAGTAAGAACTTTGCTCTTCCTTACCTTAGGACAATCTGACTTGATGTGCCCTTTCTCATTGCATCCATAGCAAATGAGGTTACTCTTACTACTTTTCTTCTTATATCTCTTTGCCCTTTTGCTTTTTGAGAGTAATTTTTTTTACTTTCTTTATTATGAGGGCAATGTACCCATCTTCACTGTTATTTTCATCATCACTAAAAGAAGATGTTAGTAAGCAAGAAGAAGAGGGGGATTCAAAGCGTACCTCTTTGGATTTTAAACCCAAGTCTTTTTTTTCTCATTACAGAGCTTTCAGGTGTTTTTTCAAGTGTGATTTCATGAGTCATAAGCTTTCGTATAAGTTTATCCAAATATAGGACTTCCAACTTACTAACCTCCTATATAGCTATCTTTTTAGCTTCCCACTTGTCCATGGGAAAAGTTCTTAAGATCTTAACAACCATATCTTCATTAAAGTAGGACTTCCTAAGAGTTTTGAGAATGCCCACAATATCAATGAACTTGTTCTACATCTCAGTTATGGTCTCACTAGGCTGGTATACAAAAGTTTCATACATATAAGTATGCATTTGTATCTTCTTCTTTTTAACTTCACTAGGCTGGTATACAAAAGTTTCATACATATAAGTATGCATTTGTATCTTCTTCTTTTTAACTTCACTAGTGCCTTCATGCTAACTTTGCAAAGTGTCCCATATTTTCTTTTCCAATATGCACATTTACAACTTTGCATACTGAGATTTGTGGATAACACAAAAGAGAATATGAATGGCTCGTCTGTATTTAAGATTCACCTTCTTTTTTATGTTGTCCATTTGCTCTTGGGCTTAGGAACATGAACATCTCTAACTAATTCAGTTGGAACTTCTCTTTCTTTTTTGACAATGTGCCAAAGATCTATGGTTTCACTATTTAGAAACATTTCCATACATTTCTTCCAATGCTCATAGTTGTCTCTTTTGAGGAATGGTGGCTTATGGATTGATTAAGATTCCTAATGACTTGCCATGACCTTTACTCTGAACATTTAAGCCTTGATAATGAGATAGGCTTTAATACTAATTATTATCCATTAGTGCCTTAGAGGGAGGGTTGAATAGGGCAAGGGCAAGTAAAACTCAACGACTGATATATACAAAAATTAATAGAAACACACAACCAATTTATAGAGGTTCAGCATAACCTTGCCTATTTCCTCTCCTCTAGTCTTCCACTAGATATGTTCACTATCAAGATAGATTCTAAGTGCAATCAATCACCTTCACACAAGTAGTTTTTGGCACTACAAAGCCATTACATGTAGACTTTCGGGTGCTATAAAACCATTTCCCAAAGTTATTTACATATACTACCTTAAACCTTTCACATAGATGATTGAGATCTATAGAGATCTTTTTAACCCAAAAAAACTTTGTCTAAAGGATTTACAAATTAAGGATGAGAAAGAATACTCTTACTTAAGTAATAAACAATAATAATCACACTCACAAATTATGCTTGACTTAGTGGAAAGCTTTGAGAAATGTCTTTAGCTTATTTTTCAACTCTATTTTTGAAGACGTCCTAAGCAAGATTTGACAATTGATCTTTCCTTGAAGCCATATCATAATTGTTTCTCCCTTTTATCAAAGATTGTTTTCAAAACAGAATAAGCTCACTTTTGACTGTTTCTCATTTTTCAATCTTCTTAATTTTGTTGTGCAAGAGTCCTTTATAGGTAAAGACATGAAACTAGTCGTTAGAAAGAAGGTTGTCACTTCATGTTAAAAAATAGTCATTCAACACCTGTTAGACTATTTTCACACTCCTTATTGGGTCAAAATACAACTTCAATAACCATTGGTTTCATTAAATGCCCATTGGAACTAGTTGTTAGAGAGAGATCTGTCTAGATGCTCTTCTTCTTACTTTCTTAATTTTTAGTCACCAACTCCTTCAACGACTGTTGGACCTACTCAATGTCTATTGGAATTAAACTTTAAATACTATTGGGATATGGACAATGCATATTGAAATGTCACTAAAAGGATGTGAGATTAATGCTCTATTTTTTAAGATGTCATACGTTGTTTCAATGGTTGTTGGCTTTAGATTAGTGCTCATTGAAAAGTATCTCAATGTTTATTGGAACATTTAATCTTCTCCCGATTAGAGAGTTCTCAAAAATTCTAGCTCTGCCTAGATGCTTTTTAATGTTTGTTGGTATATGTTCAATGCCTATGTCAAGACTTCGAGGTTTCTATTCACATCGAGTCATTTGGACCAATGCCTATTGCAAAAATGCAATGCCTATTGAGGTATCGATCACCAACACCCATTGTGAAAATACAAAGCCTAGTGAGAAGGTTTGCTTGCAAAGCTCAAGAGCTTTCAGTGTCCAATGTCTGTTGTGCAGTGAAAGAGTTGATGGTTCCAAAATCCATAACTTAGCTTTGGGTGTCACTTCAACACCTGTTATACATCTCAACTCCCACTGATGAAGTCACAATGCCTATTTTGTAACATCCCCATCCACATTCATTGACATTATCACATGAACATATTTATTACATAAATGATTTGAAATCCCACATGAACATGTGCATTAGATAAATGATCATTTAGACATGTGAATCAGATAAGCACGACAATGACACTTGCACCATTGCATTTGGGACACTTGAACATATATGTAATGTTTATATAGTTGTATGGCAAATTGTCTTATGTTGTGTGCATGTTATAACATCATAAATAATTATGTTATAGAGTTTATTTAAAAGTATAAGGAGCATCTAGGGATTAGGAGATGGATGGAGGTGCTTAAGGAGTAAAGAAGAGGAACTAAAAGAGGAAAGTAAACTTCCAACCAATAGAAGTGAGACACCATGATTCTATCCTGTTACAATAGTTTTACAAGTGGAATTTTTCACCCTTTAAGATTAGAATAGAGAGGCTAAATGTGAGGTATAGCAGAAGAAGGAGAGAGCTAAGGAAGAAAGAAAGAAAGGAAGAAGAAAAAGAAGAAAAATGAGAAGGAAAAGGAGAAGAGTGAGCTGCATAGGAAAGAATCCTAAGGTTTTCTTATTCTAAGATAATAGTTAAGTTAATTTTTCTTCTTCCCACATGAAATTAACCCCTCATGACATGTTAATCATGCATGTTTAGTGAGAATTATAGAGTATTTGAGGTAGAACTCTTGGATGAAAGTTGAAATTCAAAAGAACAATAGTTGATTGTTAGTTATGCCATAAGAATATGATTATTATTTTTATTCATTGAGTCGCGACTCACCAAATCACAATTATGTTTTTTAGATACTGAAGCATAAGGTTTGGATACTTTGTTGCATAGAGTTTTGCATAGAGACACGTGGACTATAGGTCATCGGATGAATTCCAACTCTCTTTCCCCCCTTTGTGTTATGTACATATATCTAGATAAGAACAAGTTTATGGTCATTAGTCTTGAACATTAGCTAACATATATGTACATTAAATACATGTTGGATTGTGTATGTATGATGAATAAAACATTTATGTATATGTATTTTTGAACATGAATGCCATGTTTTGTAAATGAAAATGGTTATTACAGTTTTTGGTATCAGAGCAGGGATAGATTCTATGGGGACATACATATGAACATGACATGACTTTTACACTATTATGCATTATCATATGACATAGTCTTGTATGTCTATAGGGCATTAGTAGAGGGCAGTCATTGTAGTACCTATGGCTCACTAAGGAGAGAGGAGTCAGTCGATTTACATTCCATAGAAGCATCATGCCAACCATTAAGAGATCAACCTACTGATAGGGTTAGATCTCCTACATATTCTCATGCATAACACATATCTTGTGGCCAACCACAATATAGAATTGATGAACCAATAGTACAAAGTCTAAAAATTGAAAGAGAGAGAAGGTATGAAAAATTAAGAAAACATGGTGCGATTGACTTCAGCGGTACCACAGATCCATCGGTGGTAAAGACATGGCTAAAAAGAACACAGAGAGTTTTGAATTTGATGAATGCACATCAGAAGAAAAGTTTGATTATGCAGTGTCATTATTACAGGGGGATGCATATGATTATTGTGAAACCATTCCAGGGAATGATGCCTAGCCTTCAGTGCTTACATAGGATGATTTTCTTCATGAGTTTAATAACAATTACATGCCATAAGTGTATAAAGATGATAAAAGAAGGGAATTTTTGAACCTAAAGCAGAGGGAGATGACTATAGCTGAGTATGAGGTAAAATTTAACCAATTATCTCATTATGCATCCTTCATGGTGGTCACTGATAAAGACAAATGTTGAAAGTTTAAAGAGGGATTGAGATATGAGATCAAAAGCAAGATCACAACTGTAGATCTTGAAAGTTATACCAAGCTAAAAGCTACTGCAATTAGGGTGGAAAGATTAGAAAAATAAAGGATAGAGCAATGAGTAAAAAGAGGGTCTATTGAGTTTGTGGGTGATTTTAACAGAAAGAAAGGAAAACGTGGAGATTATATGTCATCACAGTCCAGTGCTAGGGGTGGTTACTCTAACTATAGAGGCAAAGGATTAGGAGTTTCATCGTATGCAGGCAGAGGTCAAGGCCAAGTTACACAACAATGACCCTTATGTGTACATTGTGGCAGGTAACATATGGGTAAATGTACAAAATTGATTGGTGGGTGCTACTTTTATGGGTCTCTTGATCATATGCTTATAGATTATCCTAAAAGATCTACAATGCCAGAGGGAGATAGAGGCTAAGCTATATCAGAGTCCATAATTGAAGTTTCAAAGGCAAGTGGAGTTGGAGTATCATTTAGCAAGGTAGAGGCAAAGGTAGAAAAACCACAATTGGCCAAGGTATGAGTAGATCAGAAGGTCAGAGTTCTAAACCCCCAACACATGCTAGAGTATTTGCCATGACTAGGCAAAAAGTTATTGTTGCTCCAAAAGTAATCACTGGTAAACTTTTTCTCCATGATTTAGAAGTTGATTCATTAATTAATCTTGGCCCTACATATTCATTCATTTCATCGAACATGGCATCACAATTATGTAATAAGCATCAACTTTTAGGTTTTAATCTATGTGTTAGTACTCCTTTAAGAGATGTAATGATTGTGGATAAGGTATGTCGTGATTATGTGATTCACATTGATGATGTTGAGTTGAATGTTGATCTAGTATTATTGCCACTACGTGAATTTGATGTGATACTAGGTATGGACTGGTTATCCAAATATTTACAATAGTGAATTATGTTACTAAGGAAGTTGTTTTGGAATCTCTAAATCATATAAGGGTTGTGTTTCAAGGGGAAAGGCAAATTATATTTGTGTGTCTAGTTTCTACTATCAAGGCTTTTAGCATGATTAAAAGTGGTTGTGAGACTTGTTTGGCATATGTGGTAGACACAAGGTTAACAAATGAATTACCTGAGAATATTTTCGTGATGAATGAGTTTCCAAATGTTTTCCCAACTGACTTACTTGGTTTGCCACGTGATATGGAGATAGAATTCACAAATGAGTTAGTCTCAGGAACTGCACTAATATCCATTACACCTTATAGGATGGCTCCAACAGAGTTGAGAGAATTAAAGACCCAATTGCAGGAACTACTTGAAAAGGAATTCATCAGACTGAGTGTGTCACCTTAGGGTACTCTAGTTTTATTTGTTAAATAGAAAGATGAGACAATGAGGTTGTGTATTCATTATAGGCAATTAAATCAGGTTAGTATGAAGAATAAGACCTTTACGAAGGATAAATGATATGTTTGACCAGTTACAATGAGCTCAGGTGTTTTCTAAAATTGACCTAAAAGCAGGATATTATCAGCTTAAAATTTCAAACCCAAATGTACCGAAGATAGCTTTTCAAACCAAGTATGGGCATTATAAATTTTTGGTGATATCATTTGGTTTGACTAATGTACCAGTTATGTTTATGGCTCCTTCATTAGGGCTGGTTCACAACCAACCGAAATCACCTCAGTCTTTCTATTTTCATATATTTTGATGACCCTAGGTGTTGATTTAGACAAAGTGTAAGATATAAAATTTGTAGGGTTATATCCCTTCTAAATACTTGTAAAGCAGTTTTGATTGATTTGTTGTGTGGAAAGAGAAATGGCTCATTGATTGTGACTAACCCTGTACTTGGATGAAATCTCACTAGTCTTAAAATTCTATTTTTTAAGAATTTGATGGCCATAGATTCAAAATTTGGTAATGTGTTAAACTTGAAAGTTGTATATTTATGTATTATCTACATGCTTGTAAAATATTTTTGCTAAATCTAGCATGGTTTTTGAGATATTGTCCCTTCATCATGATTGATTTTCATTATATTGAAAACCTGCTCACCCTGAGGTTAGTCATTTGCTTTGATGACTTTATAGACTGAATTAGACAATGAGTAAAACATAAAAAATATTTTGTTATGTGTTTTGTACCTTTTGGTAGACCAATTTTGCAATTTGATTTGTATAATTTGAGATATACCTAAGAATGTAAGACCTACCCAGACTGAGATGACATTGAAATAGGACAAAATTCAAAATTTACCACATTTTTTGTCTTATATTGGCCTAAAATTTGAATATATTGTATCATTATGTGTCCAGTTTATTTGAAAAAAGAATTAAGACATTTGGATAAGTATATTTAGAGTTATTATTGTGAGAGCGTAACAAGCTTAGGCTACCATATAAGGAAAATATGCATAAACATTAGGTCATGTTGCATGGATTATGCCATAGTTGCATACTAAGCATTCATAATCATTTTAACATACTTATAACCATGTATGTATCAAATGTTAGGATCTTAACACTTTGAGGAAGCCCTAGAAAGAGAACCAAACCTACCATAAAGGTCGGTCATATAAAAAGTTGAGTAAAAACCATAATTAGATTCTAATGTGTATGTGTGATAATTTTATGATGTGATTATGTTCTATAATTTTATGATGTGATTATGTTCTATTACATGTATATGTGATTGAATTGTTACACTTTACAAGCAAATACAAGTAAAGTGAGACTTATATGCTCTTAATGATGACATGGTATACCATTGTGAATGAACACTTACATATAGAACTAAAAGGATGTTGTGACCAGCTTGTCAAACACTTGCAAATCACATGGAAAAGGGACCAATATGTCCTATTGGCACATGTTATTAATCAAATGATTCATTTGTTATATGATGGCCAACAAAAATCAAATGTCACTTGAATCACATGAATTCCTAAAAGTAGTGTTTGCCTTGCAAGGTCACCACAAAAATCAATCTATTGCATTGTCACTTGCATATCAATTGTTATACTTGTAATGTATCCTGATGATATTTAATTATTGGTTGTGCCATAAGAATATGATTATTATTTTTATTGATTGAATCGCGACTCACCATATCGCAATTATGTTTTTCAGATACTTAAGCATAAGGTTTGGATACTTTGGTGCATAGAGTTTTACATAAAGACACATGGACCACAGGTTGTTGGCTGAATTTCAACTCTCTCTCTCCTTGTTTCATGTACATATATCTATATAGGAACCAGTTTATGGTCACTATTCTTAATATTAGTTAACATATATGTACATTAAATACATGTTGGATTGTGTATGTATGATGAATAAAACCTTTATGCATATGTATTTTGGATATGAATGCCATGTTTTGTAAATGAAAATGGTCGTTACACGTTGCAATTTCATAAAACTCATTGGCTTTGAATACTTAGACTTTTTTCCCAAAAAAAACTTTATTTCAAGACTTTGGATTAACAAATTGATGTACCTATAAGATCTTTGACATAACTCAAATAGGAGTAAATTTTTAGATGTGTTTGTAATCATCAAAACAAGCTTAGTTTACAAAAACTCCCATGCTAGATCCAACATGAACCACTATATAATCTTGTGTCTTCTTTTCTTCTCCTACTTCTTTTATTTCTTTCTCAACAAACCTTCCCTCCAAAATTTTAAATTTCCCACCAATACAACCCCCCTTTTTGGTGCTCAAAGGCAAATAGGGTTTTAAGGACTTAATTTTCTTACGGTTCTAATCCGATCTTCTACAACTTATTCTCTAGTTTTCTTGGGCAAAGTAAAAAATTCATATAAAGAGTCTTAAGGCATGTTGCCTAATGGGTTCTTTATCACATCGTACTTCACTAAAAAATAATAGGGCATGACAAAGCCCTAACAACATATGATGGTATGTAAAGGTACCATGGGGATAAATGAAGGAAGTTTTTTTCTTAGTCCTTAGGAGCAATTTGAATTTGGTAATACCCAAAATAGCCATCTTAAAAGTAATAATATTTTTGCCTAGTAAGTCTTTCTAACATTTGGTTAATGAAAGGAAGAGAAAAATGGTCTTTTCTGGTGGTAGTGTTAAGTTTGCAGTAATTAATACTACTCAGCATGCAGTCACTATCCTAACTAGAATCAACTCATTATTTTTATTCTCTTGAATAATCATTCCCCCTTTCTTTGGTACTACTAGGGCTGAACTTACCCAAAAACTATTTGAAATAGGGTAAATTATTCCAGCATCTTGCAACCTCATTACCTCAATTCAACCTACCTCTTTTATCTTAGGTTTTAACCATATTTTGTTACTCTATGATGGGGTACAAATTCTCTTTGATCAAAATTCTATTCATACAAATGATAGGGCTAATCCTTTGAATGTCAACTATAATCTAGCTCAATGTCGTAATCTTTTCTCTCAACACATTCAAGACCCTCTCCTCTTACTTATTAGTTATTCTACTAGAAATAATGATAGTAATGTTTCATTATCCCTTAAGTAGGCATACCGAATATATGAAGAAAAAGGTTTATGATTAACCTTAGGAGGTTTTAGAATATAAGGCAATGGTGATGTGAGGTTCTTCTTAAGTTCTCCAAATTCTTGGGTTAAGGAATGGTATTTAATGACAATAGGTTTAAAGGGGCTAGAGTTTAAATCTTTTATGTCATTACATTCTTTCACTAGCTCTACTCCCTTAGAATTATTAGGATATTGGATTATATATATTTGAATAAGGATTGTTCCCTTATCAATTGTAATTGCCCATATAATTTGTTTGCTCAGTGTTTTATGGGTTTCTAACTTAATATAATATTAACATGATTTCCTCTATATATATCACAAGCAACTTATAATTGAGAAAATGATAATGCATTATACTTCATGGCATTAAATTGTTTAGAAATGGATGATACCCAAGCTTTAAAGGTGATGAATGAATACATCTATATATAGAAGTCAGGTTACCCTTTTTGGTGTTATCCAATCTGAATAACCTTGACAAATATTTTATGCCATTTCTTTAATCAACTCCATTGGAGCATCTTTTGTTTCCCATATGAACAAGCCTATTGTGGCTATATCCATTATGATTTGAAGGGATTTGGTAATCCATTATATAATGTTTGAGCAAGCATCCATTTAGCAAGACCACAGCGAGGATACTTTCTCCATGTATCTTAAACCTATCTCATGCCTTTATTTGTCCAAATGTCTAGATGTTGGTTTTTAACTTTGCTATCTTGGTAGGTGAGAAGTACTTTACTAAAAAAGGTTTAGGATAGTAATGGTGTTTGGTGTTAATGAGGCTAACCATGCTTTAGCTTTGTCCTACAAAGAAAATGTAAATAGCCTCAATTGAATAACACCATCAGACACTCCATTTAATTTTAAACTATGATATAGATCCAAGAAGGTGGTAATAGGGATAAGGATCTTCATTAATTGCTCCATTGAAAGAATTATTTTGAACTGTTTAAATAATATAGGATGAATTTTGAATTTATTGGCATTAGTAGTAGGTCAGGAAAGTTAGACGTTGCCCCTTCAAATGATGGAAATGCAAAGTCCTTTAATGCCAACCATTTTCAAAAACAAAATGCTTATGAGGAAGCCAACAAGAAGAAAAGAGGAGTTTCATTCAAAGCTACTTCTAAGCATTCAAGCTCTATTGTTGAAGAATTAGATAAAAAGGATGTGACACTTATGACCAATCAAGTTTAGAAAATGTTAAGGAGGTTCCCTCAAAGGAAGGGAAAGAAGAAGCTTGAAGAAGTGGAATGTTATAAGTGTTATAAGCTTGGTCAAATGAAGAATAAGCCCAAATTTAATAAGAAAGAAAATAAGAAGAAGAAAACATACAAAGCCAATTGGGATGCTTCAAGCTCTTATTCACTGAAATTAGTTCACTAATAAGTGCACAAGTTGATCAAATAGTATATAGTAAAATCTCTCTAAATTAATATGGCCTGTTACAAAATCTTTTTATTAATTAGTGGAGGTTATTCATTTGCAGAAATCTATATATATAAATTCAAGTTATTAATTTTATTATTTATTATTGTGAGTTACAATAAATTTATATACATTTTTGAGTAAAGATAGTTGTAAAGATGATTTATATTTTTAACTAAAAATTAAATGTAAAGGATATGAAGAGACTTATTCTAGTTTTATTTATTCATGTATTTCTCTACTTGGCTTTTCAAATCCTATCCATATTGTATCCCATAAGGTATTACGAGATATATAGTTTGAGATTATAACAAATAGGAAAAACAAAAATCCTAACTTTTGTAAGTTAAAGTCCACATACATAAGACTATGGATCTTGATTCCACATATAAGTTTCTAAATAATTCTCATAAATTCACTAAAATCCTCATTATTAATTATTACAACCATCAGGTTATCATAAAGAGTTAAATATTCTTTCTTAAGCAATATAAAATCATACATTCAAATTTTATTCAATCACGTCTCCATGTGGTAAATATAAATTAAAGATAATTATTTTAAAACCTTAATAAAATAGCAACAGAGGAATTAGGTATCTATACTCATCAATTAATCCTAGGTTAGCAATTTTAGATCAAATCCTAAATACAACCTCTTAATTTATATTTAGAATCTAAAATCATGCAACTGTTAGTCAGGGAATCACAAGCTTTAAGATTAAAAATTGGTAATTATAGTTAAAACATAAATTGAAATTTAATTTATCATGAATCAATGTAAGTACAATCCCTAAGCTTCATTAAGAACTCTAATAAGGAATTTATCTCATGATCAATTCAAACAAACTATAAGAAATTAAAGAAGGCATGTTCATTATTTAAGTATAATGAAAAGAAAAGAAAAGAACCTTGATTTTTCCCTTAAACTTAAATAATGTGCAATAACTTCCTTTTCTCCCTTATATCTTAATGAATCTCTCTTTATTGAACTTAAACTCTTCAAAATAAAACTTAATAAAAAAATCACTCAAATAGAGCAAATATTCTTATTTATACTTAAGTCATTTGTGTCCAATTTCCTAATTAGAATAGGAAACTAAAAATATATCTTGAACATGGTTGGGTTAGATAGAATGTCAAACAAATAATGTTAGTTCTAATATGATTGTGTTCTTATTAACATAGATGTGTTACATGTCATTCATCACTTAGAAATCATTAGCAATAAATAATATGACCTTGTTTGTCAAAGATTACTGTTTTATAACTTTTGATAACAAATTGCATGTTTAAGAACATGGGTGCGGTTAGGGTCATGCTAGCTAGTTATAACCACATTTTGAATTCCTTTTTCCCTTAATTTTTGCCCCAACTTCTCCACCACCACCTTTGAAGCCAACAACCTATCCTTTTGCTCATTTTATTTTCCAAAACCTAAAAATCAATAAAATTTTCCATAGTATCATATTTTCCTTGAAATTAAACATGGAAGCAACCAAAAACCTAAATAACTTAATATTAAATTTGTGTACATAATATACACATCAACTCCTCTAAGTGAAGCTAATTTAAGGATGAGCCAAGAAAGGCAAAGTGAGAAAAAGCCAACTTATGCTTCATGGCTATTGAGAATAACTCTTTAAACGAGGTACACGTTAATAATGGTTTTGATAGTGATTTAAATGATGATGACATGCTTAAGGAAATGTTTACTTTTGAAAATATTATGAAAGTCCTAAAATCTACCAATAATAATTTGGATAAAAGTTTTGAGAGAAATAAAGTTTTAAAATAAATTTCATAAAATTAAATAGGAGTTTTAGGAATTTAAGAAATGAAATTGAGACTTTGGTAAATGAGAAAAATTTTTATGAAACTATTTCCCCTCGAATGAGAATTTAAAAAAATAATTTTTGATTTTGAAAGACTTTCTTACAAGTTATTCCATTAACAATCACAACAAAGCCAAGAAATATAAGTTCATTTGTACAAAAATAACATTATTTGAGATTAGCGAACAACTGTTATTTTCTCAAAACATCTAAGATAGATTTTAATTAGTGTGAGTCTTTTAAATAAAATTGAAAGAGGGAAGATAAGTGATATGTAATTAAATACAAGTCTCCTAAGATATGCTAAAATAGGCTTAATTAGAACTTTGATCCATGTTTATTGATGAAATAAGAACTAAAGGTATAAAAGTAAAGGGGTAGATGCCTGATAGGAAATTTTTTTTTTTTGTATATATTTTTAGGTTAGGAATTAAGAATTTTTCTAGTCTTTATGGCATTTTTATTTTGCAATAAGTTACTTTGTCTCTTTTTTATTTGCATAAGAATCTCCTAAAAATGAGCTTAATTACAGTTCTCCAACAATGTTGCATGGGATATTACATGGTCAATGCATTAGACTATGCAAGGACACAGAGTTGACCATTCAAAAGCATAGAAGCGCAGTAGCAATTATGTGCATGGGTAGTTGCATAGCCCATGCATCGGGCCATACAGATCGATCAAGACAGAATGCAAAATGTTGAAGAATATTTCTTTTAAGCAACAAAAGAGATCTAGGATATTCATTCATTATGGACAGAAAAGGAAAGCAATTTGAAGAGAATAATTCAGATATAGATCTACTTTTGGAGAAATTGTGAGAGTTTTCTTAAAAGTCATTGTTAGGGAAAAATTATCCCTTTTAGGGATTTCTTCTTCTAATTCAATGAGTTTCCTTAATTTTGTTTCTTCTTCTTCTTTTAGTATGTACTAACTTTTCTACTCTAGAGATTAGGGTGAAAGCTTAACATTTTTCATGATTAAATATATATTTCAATGCTATTGGGTTTCCTTGATTTAATGTGTTCCAGCTTAATTTACTTGGATATATGATGGTCATATATATTTAAAGGTTGAGATCCTAGATCATGGAGCGAAAATGGAAATCTAAGGTTAGTAATGACACATTGAACTACATAATTAAAATTGCGAGAGTAGGATTAACCTCTAGAGATTTTCAAGGGATATTTAAAGAATTTAATGCATTATTATTGAGTTTTGTAACCATGAGAGTAGGCATCATCTTAGTAGTAAGAGATCCAATTTTGCTTGAGAGAGTTTATTGGGTAATTTAGGAAACCCACCTTCAAGGATAATTCATTCACTTGAGAAATAGAATTCTTTTTATGTAAATGTGAAAATGTTATGGTGTAACCTGAATTCCCTAGAAATCATTTTACATAAGAGTTTTCTTCATTTAATTTTATAACTTATTTTAGAATTTCATATTTTTAGATTTATTATTCTTCATTATTCAATTGCTAGATAATAAGAAATTTTAATTCTTTAATACTTGTGAAAATCAACCTTCATGGAAACGATCTCTACTCGTCAGTATATTACTGAAGGTGATTTATGTACTAGCAAGAATTTTACACCCAATAACTTTTTGGCACTATTTTTGAGAAGTGATTTTTATTAATCTAGTATTTAATTCTACATTTTAATAATGTTGGTGATTTTAATTGTATTTTTTTTATAGGTGGATCGTTTGGTGTATGTGATGGTCAAAAAGTTTAGAGTTATTTGAGCTTGATGTTGAAATCAAGCGTATGTTTTGCATCTGAAGGTGAACCTAATTATAGAAGAAGAATTTGCAAAAAATGACCATGGTTGATGATTTGGAAAGAGAAAGATAGGCAAACGGAAAAGAATTAAATGGAGAAGAAAGAAACAAATAGCCAAGAATATTCCAGGATTTTGCCATGCTTCAAAATTAAGAAATGCAATCAAGCATATTGAGACTTGCTATCACCAACAATAATTTTGAAATTAAACCGATGATCATACAGATGGTATGACATACATTTAGGGGTAAGGCTACTGAAGACCTGAATGCCCATTTTTCTACCTTTTTAGAAATTTGTGCAACTTTCAAAATCAATAGAGTGATTGATATTGCTATTAGATTATGGTTGTTCCCTTTTTCATTGTGAGATAAGGCAAAAAGATGGCTAAACTCCATGGCACCTAATTCATTTACAACTTAGGATGCACTATCTCGGGCATTCCTAGCAAAATACTTTACATCAGGTAAGATTGTATAGATGAGACGAGCAATTACAAGCTTCTAACAAGAACCGATGAGACATTATATGCAGCATGGGAGAGATTTAAGGAGTTACATAAGAGATGCATGCACTATAGCCTACCGAACTGGTTGTTATTCTAAACATTCTACAATTGAATTAAACCATTGGTATGCATTACTCTTGATGCTATAGCTGGAGGTGCATTAATGGGAAAATCAATTGATGATGCTTAATATTTATTGGAAGAAATGGCCTCAAATAATTACCAATGGACAGAAAGAGGAGCTAGCAAAAAGGTTATAGGTATCCATGATATTAATGCTTACAACATGTAACATCCCTATCCCTATTCATTGGCATTATCACATGAATATATTCATTGCACAAATGATATGAAATCAAATATGAGCATATGCACTGTATCAAATGATATGAAATCTCACATGAACATATGCACAAGATATGGCACTGTTGCATTTGGGATACTTGAACATATATGCAGTGTTTGTATAGTTATATGACAAATTATTTCATGTTGTGTGCTTATTATAGCATCATAAATAATGGTGTTTTAGAGCTCATCTAAAGGTATAAAGAGCATCTAGAAATTAGAGAATGGACGAAGGTGATGAAGGAGTGAAGAAGAGGGACTAAAAGCAAATCTTTTAACTTTCAACCAATAGGAAACCAGCCCCAATATTTTGACTTATTTAAGATAAGCATACAGACCATTAGGGTCAGATTTTGAGGGAAAAAAAGGTGGGTTATACCAAAAACAAAGAGAGAGCAAAGGAAGAAGAAAGAAAGGAAGAAGAAGAGAGGGAGAAGAGTGAGCTGCCTAAGGTTTTCCAATTCTGGGACAGTAGGTAAGCAAATTTATCTTCTTCTCAACTAGAATTAACCTCTCATGACATGTTAATCATGCATGGTTAGTGAGAATTATGGAGTAATTGAAGTAGAGCTCTTGGATGGAAGTTATAAACCAAGAGAACAAGAGCTGATTTTGTTGATTTTGCTGTTAGAGTAGAATTTCTCACCCACGATTTCATAACCCTAGAAGAGGAATTGGGGAAAGTACAAAACATGAAAGTTGTAGCCTTATGTCTCATATAAATTCATATGAAACAGTTTTATTTGATTCTATGTGTGTGAAGAGATATGACCCCTTCAGTAGGACTAGGTCAAATCCAAACCGAGATGATCTCAGTCTTCTGTTTTCTTATATTTTGATGGCCTTATATTCTGATTTTGACAGAGTTCAAAACATAAAATTTGTATGATTATGTCCTCTTTAAATAGCTTTAAACCAATTTTGATTAATTTTTGTGTGGAAAGAGATATGGCTTATTGATTGGGACTGACTCTGTACCCGGATGACACACCACCTTTCTTTCAATTCGATTTTCCAAGAATTTGATGACCATAGACTCAGAATTTGATAATGTTCCAAACTTGAAAGTTGTATATTTATGTCTTATCTACATACCTGTGAAATATTGTTGCCAAATCCAGCATGGTTGCTGAGATATTGTCCCTTTATCATGACTGGTTGTCAACATGTTATGAACCTACTTGTCCCGAGATTGGTCCTTTGTTTTGGTGACCTTATATACTGAACTGGATAATGAGTGAAACATGAAAAATGTTCCTTTATATGTTTTTTAACTGATGGTAGAATACAATTGCAATTTTACTAGTACAATTTGAGATATTCCTAAGAGAGTAAGACCTACTCAGACTGAGAGGACACTGCAACAGGGCAATATTTAAAAATTCACCACATTTTGTGTGTATCTGATATTAGCCTGAAATTTGAAGATGTTGTTCGATTATATGTCTAGTTTGTTTGAAAAAAAGAATCAAGCCATTTGAATAAGTATATCAGTAGTTATTTCTGTGACCGTGTAGCAAGCTCAGGCTACCATATAAGGAAAATATGTATAAACACTAGGTACACTTGCATGAATCATGTCATAACTGCATACCAAGCATTCATAATCATTTTGATATAATTGTAACCATGTATGTATCAAATTCTAGGGTCTTAAAACTTTGAGGAAGCCATAGAGAGAGAACCAAACGTACCATAAAGGTCAGTAACATCAAAAGGTGAGTAGAAACAGTAATTGGATTCAATGTGTGTGAGTAGAAACAATAATTGGATTCAATGGGTGTATGTGATAATTGTATGATACGATTATGTTCTATTACATGTATATGTGATTGAATTATTACATGTTACATGAAAATATAAGTCAACTGAGAATGATTGAATTGTTACATGTTACATGGGAATAATACGATTATGTTCTATTACATGTATATATGATTGAATTGTTACATGGGAATACAGGCCAAGTGAGAATCAAATGCTCTTAACGATTACTTGGCATATTATTTGTGAATAAGCACTACATATGGAACTAAAAGGGGCATTGTGACCGACTTGTCAAACACTTGCAAATGAATTACAGGAAGATGGACCAATAGGTCTCAAATCATATGTTACATGAATCACATGAATATCCCAGGAGCAATGTTTGCCTTGCTCGGTCACAACAAAAACAAAGCTATTGCATTTTCACTTGCATAGTCAATTGTTATACTTGCAATGTATATTGATGATATTTGGTTATGGATTATGCCATGAGGATTTGATTATTGTTTTTATTCACTGAGTCGCGACTCACCAAATCGCAACTATTTTTCAGATACTGAAGCATAGAGTTTGGACATTTTGGTGCATAAAGTCTTGCATAAAGACACATGGAACATAGGTCGTCGGCTGAATTTCAACTCTCTCTCCTTATGTCATGTACATACATTTGATAAGAACTAGTTGGTCACTAATCCTGACATTAGTTAACACATGTGTCATTAAATACATATGGGATTATATATGTATGATGAATAAACCTTAATGTGTATGCATTTTTGAACATGAAATGCCATGATTTGCAACTGAAGACGATAGTTACAGTTGGTGGTATCAGAGGATTTAAGCACACGCGGGGCAGACGTGCAAATCCCGGTGTGTATGACATCGTGGGGCCAATGGGCAAATCCCGGATGTTGAGTGCTCTGATAGGTACCAGCTGTAGCCACGTTGTGACGTTACAATTTGTGGTATCAAAGCTGATTTACAAATGAGAACAATGAATGTCACAGTTATTGGTTTGACAAATGAATTTAGATGTTACAGTTTTGGTATCAGAGAGGGCTCAAGCATACGCGGGGCAGACGTGCAAATCCCGGTGTGCATGACATCGCGAGGCCGATGGGAAAATCCTGGATGTTAAGTGCTCTGTTAGGTACCGATTGTAGCATTACAGACTGTAGACATGAATAGTATGAGTTTTGTAAATGAACACGATTATTTTGGTATCAGAGCAATATGAGTTCTGTAAAATGAAATTGGTCATTACATTTAGTGGTATCAGAGCAAATATGAATACGATCATTATAGTTATTAGTATCAGAGCAAATATGAATACGGTTGTTACATAACATCCTTAATGCTAAAGTGGATACCCTTGCAAATAAGCTTAATGGGGTGAATGTGCATGTTATTAACACACCAATGATGACTTGCGAATGTTGTGGTGAAGGACACTCAAGTATTGAATGTCATTTAGGGAGTCCTTTTGCCTATAATTCTATCGAGCCTATACATTACAAAAACAACATCAGCAGGTAGCCTCATAATCCTTATTCCAACACCCATGAGTGGAGGAATCGCTCTAACTATTCATAGAGCAACTAAGGTAACCAACTTAAACCTTCTCATCCCCCTAGTGTTCCTCAATGACAACAAGGTGGTGAACCTATGGGTCAACACCATTAATAAAATGACAAACATCCGTAGGACATGTAGAAATTCTTAATTAAGAAATTTGAGAAGGTACAAACAAAGTTATACAAGTTTAATAAGCCTAAATTAAGGGTAAACCAAATGAAGCAACACAATAGGAATTTGGAGGTGCAAACTAGGTAATGAGCAAACAATTTTGGTGCTAGATCATAAGGTACATTGTTGAGCAATACTGAAATCAACCTAATAGAGCAATGTAAGGCATTAACTTTAAGGTGTCCCATAGAGATGCCCAATCCTCCATACAATGATAAGAGTGAGACTGAGATGGTAACCCAAAAAATGCTAGATAATTCCAAAATATTTAGAGAATTTAAAACCTAAAATTGAGGGGGCAACAACAAAAATCAATCTGAATAATGATCATAAGGTGGAAGAAGTTAAGGAGGATGAAGGGAGTAAGCCAAAATTGGCAAAACCATACGTCCTTTCTATTCCTTTTCCTCAGAGGTTGCAAAAATAGAAGCTAGATAAGTAATATGCCAAGTTTTTAGAGATGTTTGAGCAACTTTACATTAACAATCCATTTGCTAAGGCGTTAGCATAGATGCCTACTTATGCAAAATTTCTTAAGGATCTTTTGTCTAACAAGAGAAAGCTTAAGCAGTTTGAGATAATAACCCTTTTAGAGAAGTGTAGCATTATAATTTTAAATAAGCTTCCACCCAATCTTAAGGATCCAATAAGTTTTTCCATTCCTAGTTAAATTTTTTAATGCAAATTTGATAAAGCACTTTATGAACTAGGTGCAAGTATTAGTCTAATGCCTATTTCTATTTGCAGGAAATTGAATCTTGGCGAAATCAAACCAACAATGACTACTTTGTAATTGGCAGATCATTCTATCAAATACCCAGTTGGAGTAATGGAAAATGTTCTCATACGAGCAAGGAAATTCTACATTCTGATGGATTTCATTATTTTAGATATGAAATACCATTCTTGGCCACCGCGAGGGCTATCATTAATGTGAAGAGGGGTAAACTCACCTTGAATGTGATGGGAGAATATATAAAATTCAATGTTTTCAAGGCAATAAAATAGCCCTATCTAATTGAGGAATGTAATAAAATAGATGTGATAAATAGTTTGGTTTAAGAGCTGTTCCAAAAGGACCACCATAAGGATCCATTTGAAGCTTGCTTAGTTCAAGGGGTATCATCTTCATATGATAACTATGAGATTAGTAGTGTAGCCCATTTCTTAGAAGCCAATCCTTCATTTAAAAATTTTAGGTTTCAGGAATTGGGCAAAGGTAAGACTTTTCCCCTTAATCTTAGAGCTAAAACCTCCTCCTCTTCACTTAAGGTATGTTTTTCTTAAAGAAAATCAAAATTGTGATTATTTCAGCTCATTTCACCAAATTGCAGGAGGAAAAGTTATTAAGAGAGTTAAGAAAAAGAAAGTGAGCCATAGGATGACCATTAGTGATATAAGAGAATTAATCCTTTTTTTACATGCATAGAATTCTTATAGAGGATGATCACAAGTCATCCAATAAACACCAAAGGAGATTAAATCCTAATATGAAGGAAGTAGTGCGGGTTGAAATTTTAAAACTCTTGGATATGGGTATTATATATCTAATATCCAATAGTTTATAGGTTAGCCCTGTACAAGCTGTGCCTAAGAAAGGTGGGATGACTATAGTTTTCAATGAGCGAAATGAATTGATTCCCATAAGGACGGTTACCAAGTGAAGAGTACGTATAAATTATAAGAAGCTTAATAATGCCACTTGAAAGGATCATTTCCCCTTGCCATTCATTGATCAAATGCTTGAAAGGCTTTCAAGTCATGCTTATTACTACTTTTTAGATGGCTATTTCGGGTATAACCAAATTTTCATTGCTTTGAAAGACTAAGAGAAAACCACCTTACTTACCCCTATGGCATATTTGCTTTTAAAAGAATGCCATTTGCTTTGTGTAATGTACTAACTACATTTTAGCGACGTACAATGGCAATTATTAATAATTTTGTTGAGAAAACTATGGATAATTTTTTAAATTTTAGAGATTCTTTTAATGCATGATTAGCTAATTT
Source organism: Omphalea diandra (assembly GCA_949677035.1). NCBI lineage: Eukaryota > Viridiplantae > Streptophyta > Magnoliopsida > Malpighiales > Euphorbiaceae > Omphalea > Omphalea diandra. The sequence goes on from CATIWR010108307.1 coordinate 53,257, forward strand.
TTCCATGGTTTTTCATCGATGTGAAGAAATAAATCTAGTTTTGAATTGGGAGAAATGTCATTCCATGGTATAAGAAGGGATGGTACTCAGCCACAAAGTATCCGCAAGAGGAATTCAAATGGATAGAGCAAAATAAAAATCATTGAGAAGATGCCTCCCCCCACATTTGTTAAAAAAGTGCGGAGTTTTCTTGGTCACTGAGGATTTTACTGTAGCTTTATTAAAGATTTTTCTAATATTATAAAACCTCTTCGTAACTTACTTAATAAAGATGTTGTGTTTAATTTTGATAAAAAATGTCTTGATACTTTTTACAGATTGAAGAAAGCATTAACTTCGACACCCATTATAGTAACCCCAAATTGGAGCCAACTATTTGAGTTAATGTGTGATGTAAGTGATTTTGCTATTAGAGATGTTATGGGGTAGAAAAGGGACAAGTGAATGCGTGTGATCTATTATGCTAGCAAGACTCTTAACAAAGTTCAAGTCAATTATGCTACTACAGAGAAGGAACTATTGGCTATAGTGTATTCATTTGACAAGTTTAGGTCATATTTAGTTGGTTCTAAGGTCATAATGCATACAGACCATGTTGTAATCAAGTACCTATTGAGAAAGAAATATGCCAACCCTTGTCTAATCCATTAAGTGCTTTTGTTACAGGACTTGGATATTAAAATTAGGGATAGAAAGGGAATTGAGAATGTAATAACAAATCACTTGTCTTGAATTCAGCCGAAGGAAAATGGTAACAATAGTTTGGAAATCAAGGGAGAGTTTATGAATGAGCAGTCCTTTGTGCTAAACATTGGTACACCTTAGTATGCAGATATTGTCAACTACATTATAAGTGGAATTATACCTTATGATATGTCCTACTAGTAAAAGAAAAGTTTCTAGTATATTGTAAGCATTATTTTTAGGAAGAACCTCTTCTTTACAAATATTGTGTTGACGACCTAATTAAGAAGTGTGTGCCTAAGGAAGAAATTCAGGGTATTTTGACACATTGTCATTTTTGGATAATGATGGACATTTCAACACCACTAAAATAGTTGCAAAGATCTTGCAAAGTGGTTTTTATTGGCCTACGATGTTTGAGGATACATGAAAATTCATACATTCTTGTGATTATTGCAAAAGGATGAGTAACATTTCAAGACGTCAAGAAATGCCATTGAATAATATTCTCAAAATTGAATTATTTGATTTGTGGGTATTGATTTCATAAGGCCCTTCCCTCCATCATATGGGCAGCTTTACATCCTAGTTGTAGTAGATTATGTGTCTAAGTGGGTTGAAACACTTGTTTCACTAACAAAAAAACTAAGGTGGTGACTAGGTTCATTAAGAAGTTCATTTTCTTAAGATTTGGGGTGTCAAGAGTTATTATTAATGATGGTGGAACTCATTTCTGCAATAGGTAGTTCGAGACTTTGCTTAAGAAGTACGGAGTCACATATAAAATTGCCACCCAATATCATCCATAAACTAATGGATAGGTTGAAATTTTGAATAAGGAATTAAAGCATATCCTAGAGAAAATACTATCAAATTTAAGAAAAGATTGGTCATGAAAGCCAAATGACACATTATAGGCATATAGAACAACATTTAAGACACCTCTGGGAATGTCTCCTTATAGGTTAGTATTTGGAAAAACTTGCCACGTTCTTATGGAATTAGAGAAAAATGCATATCGGGCTATAAAGTTCCTTAATTTTGATCTAAAAAAAGCTAGAGAAAAGTGTCAACTTCAGTTGAATGAGCTAGACGAAATTCATATGAACGCTTATGAAAATACTAAAATTTATAAGGAGAAAATGACGATGTGGCATGACAAGCATATTCTTAAATGTTCAATTAAAGTAGGAAAATAGGTTTTATTATTTAATTCTAGAATAAAACTATTCCTTGGAAAACTTTGGACCATTCATAGTAGTTCAAGTGTTTCTGTATGGAGCTATGGAACATATGGTAATTCATTCAAAATAAATGGCCAATGGGTGAAACTGTATTTCTGTGGAGAAACAATGCCAATAGGAGAAATTTTTCTCCTCAATGCCCCAGCAAACTAATTTTAGGGAAGTCAAGGTAATGAATATAAACAAGCGCTTGTTGGGAGACAAGCCAATGAAATTTTCAGTCTTAATTTCAACTCATCATATTTTATTCAATTTAATTTCTTTGCATTAGTTGCATTATAATTGTTAGGCATATTAGAATTTTAATTTTAAAATAAAAGCTAATTGTAATTGTAGATGAGTAATCATAACATTTTATCATCTTTTATTTTGTTTTAGTAATGCATATTGGCTTGGGAACAATAACATCTGCAACTAATTTAGTTAGAACTTCTCTTCCTTCTTTGATAATTTCCCATAGATTTATGGTTTCACTATTTAGAAAGATTTTCATACGGTTCTTCCAATACTCATAGTCATCTCCTTTGAAGAATGGTGGCTTATAGATTGATTGGGATTCCTTATGACTTGCCATGATCTTTACTCTAAACCATATATTCATTGCAAGAGAACAAAGACAATAGTTTATTTTACATTACAAATGATATGTTGTCCAATCATTAGTTATTTTTAAAAAAAATGAAATAAAATAATCATACAAATGACCCATAAGGAGAAGTGATTTTGGAAGGGGATGAATGGGTTTGATCTTGAGGTTCTAGGGTTGATTTTGGCTCTTTGGGTTGTTATTGGATGTTAGGGTCCGTTAGCAGTATAAATTCCTTAAACTTTGTTGGCCTGGGGCAACAAGAAGGGGGGTTGAATTGGTGCTTAATTTAAAAATTAAAAAGAGGGTTAATATGTTTAAGAAGATGAGTAGGAAAAGAAAGAAATTGACACAAGTGTTTATAGTGGTTTGGGTGTTAAATAACCCTATGTTCACTCCCCAATTCTCTATAATTAGGTATTTCACTCAACTCAATAGGTATTTCCAAGCTCACACCAAACTTTTACAACTTGTGTTTATGGCCCACATAATAACTTACACCTTGTGTTTTCTAGGTTTACACAAAAATCTCTTATAAGTATTTTTCAAGGCTCACACTAAAACGTCTCACAATTGTGTTTATTGCTCACACCAAACAATCCCAAACACATAAATGAGAATTGAAAGAATGTGTAGCAAATTGGCAAGAGATTGGTTACAAATTAATGAATTCTCTTTTATTTACATCTATTTGATGAAGTATTTATCCACCAAAGAGACGTTACTCTAAAGCAATCAACAAATCTCTAAGATGTGTTAGGCAAATTTAGCTTTAAATGCTTGTTAGGCAAAAGTCACGATCGCTACTACCATTTCGCGATCACGAATTTTCAATTTCCATTATGGAGTCGAAAATTTTGGTGCAAAATCTTGTCTTTGTCTAACGACTAGTCTACGTGTTAGTTGTCCATTGGTTGTCTAGGAAAATATAGTTGTTGTGTTCTAATCACTATCAAAAGTCATGGTTATGAGATACCTAAGCCTTGGGCGCAACTGAGACTATGAATTCCTTTGTTTAGTGAGCAAGCTTTAACTCCTTGAGTCGTCGTCGCTACTGAATTTTTTGCCCTCACAATTTTTTATCTTTCAATGGACACCTGACATGCTAATGGTTGTCACTTTGGTGCCCTCCATTATCACTATGAAAGTAGCAATCGCGACCCTGGTGCAACACTCATCATGAATTCCTTTGTGACTAAGGCTTTGTAGTCTTTGGATGGATTGCGACAGTAACATAGCTCACGAATTCCTCTAGCCTAGCTTCATCCTTTCTTGTGATTGATTCGCGATGGCGACTTATCATACATACATACCGTGAATTTGGATAATCTTTACATTGTTGGAGATTTTGAATTCCATCCTATTTCTAATGAAAAAATCTACCTTATAATCTCCAAAACAACACTTATGAAAATATGAGAACTAATCAATCTCTATTGTCAAGATTAAAAGAGGTTAATGACTTAGGTTAAACCAACCTAGTCCAACAATCTCCTCCTTTTTAATTTTGACAACTTAGATTGATCCTAAGGGAAAATAAATGCATGAGTTTTAAAGTTATGAAGTTGGAATGGTGAATGATTCAATGAATACTTAAAAATTTCTAAACAAAGATCAAAGTGAAATTTTCTAAGTATGACATTCAACCAATGAAAGTGAAATTTTTAAGTATGACTATAATGCTCCCCCTCAACTTATGTTATTTTCTTGCAAATTATTTTCTCTCGCCCTTAGATTCTTTCTTGATTCTTTCTCTCCACCTTTGGTAAGATCAAAAAGAGGGTTTATAAGGGAAAAAGACAAATGCATAACAAAGAGATAAGTGTTCATAAGGAGCAAAGACATAAGAATTGCAATCATAAAAGTAAATTCAATTAATCACATAAGATAAAGAATCTCAAAAACAAATATCTTTATTTATTTATAAGCAAGTTGTGGGATCAACAACTTTACACTAATAAAACAAAGAGAAAATACAAAGAAATCTTATTCTAGAAGATTAGAGAGTTATCATCACCTCTAGAATCGTCTTTCTCATCTTCGTCGCCTTCCTCAACTTCTTCATTGCCTTCCTCTTTCGGGGTATCCTCATACTCAACAAAATTAAGAAGATGGCAAAGAGGAACACCCAAATTCTTTTGCAAATCTACCATATCACTGTGAAGGTGGGGGATGAGAAGGAATCTCCTTTTCATCATTCTCATCATCTTATCTAACTTACGGTTGATGATGGCAAGAAATAGTTTGGTTTTGGGTTTTGGTTGAGGATGAGGGACTGGTAGGGCTCCTTCTTTAAT
>CATIWR010108326.1:0-57846 GCA_949677035.1 Omphalea diandra
TTTTTTTTTTTTTTTTTTTATATATAACATATAAATATAATATAAAAAAAAAAAAATATATATATATATATATATATATATATATATATATATATATATATATATATATATATATATATATTTGAAATAAAAAAAAACATACCATGATGAACATTAAAAAAAAAAATTGCACAAATTCGTTGATCCCAACTCAACGAAAACTAACAAACAATCACGTCAAAAAGAATTATGAAAAACAATGAGCAATAATTTTTTTTTAATTAATCCATTTTTCGGATAAAACAAGTAAATAGACTCATAATTTAATTATCAATATGAAATATTTAGGGTTCTAAATCATGTATAATCTTAAACTCTGATACCACATGTAAGAATTTATTCAGTATTTAGTATATAAATTTAAAACACCAATCAATAGTCAAGTGGAAATGAATTTTGCACTAGTTTGCGCATTAAATTCATAATTATTTTGAGCCATAATTTCAACCACTGAAATTAAACACAAAGAAATAGATAAGAAGAATGGAAATCGAGAAATCGAAAGGTAAGTCTTTCTCTCATTGACCTTCTCTCAAGATGACTATAAATGAGTGTAGCAACTAAGGTTAGGGTTAGAAGGCAAGAGAGAGGACTTAGACTATTTATAATGAATTTAACAGACCCACCCATCATAAATCTATGGTAAATTAGGTCTATATATGATCGTCTTTCATATTAGTTCACTAAAAGTGTCATAAGATTATAACTCATTTTGATTACAATTTAATTGAACTTACCCACTAGTCAATAAATTGTATTATTCATTCTGTTTTATAAAAAATTAAAATAAATTAATAATTAATATTAGCGCACATAAAAATTCTAACATGGGTTCCCAAATATCATTTCACAGTTCAAAACTCAATGAGGAGAATTTTTTACCATGCTCTAGTTCTGTTAGACTTCTTTTTTTTTTTTTGAAAAAAACAAAAAGCCAAAAAAAGGAGAAGGTAGAAACTCTACCGTTTCGAAGCCATGTGGAAAAATGTATAGACTTCAACTTTATTAGGGTTGGAAGGTATCATATCTCGATTGGAACAATGTGGTGTGGCTTTGATGGAGTGGGAAAAAATAATTTTGGCATGACCATAAGAGAAACCCAATAGCTGAAAATTAAAAATTCAGGAATTACATGAAGGTGTTCAATCGGAGGCTAGTTTAGTTAAGCAACGTAATTTACTTGCCCAGTTTGTTGAAATATTGTATCAGGAAGAAATCATGTGGAGCTAGAAGGGTGAGGATTCAATGGTTATAAGAGGTTGATCACGCCACTGCTTTTTTCTACTCCAAAGCCAATCATAGCAGCAGAGGAATCAGATTAATTTTATCCAAGATGAAGGAGACAGGGGATTCATTGATGAGGATGATATCATCACAGTGTTGACAGATTACTAGAAGAACCTGTTATCATCATTTGGGCCCATATCAATGGACACTCTAATGCAGGCTATTGAGAGCAAAGTGACAACAACAATGAACAAACTGTTGACCATGCCTTAGGCTAACAAAGATATTCTAGGAGCCTTAAAACAAATGCATCCTTTAAAAGCTTCGAGACACGATGGTCTATCAGTTCTTTTCTATTAGTCATTTTGGAACCTTGTAGGAAATGATGTCATCTCTATAGTCTGAATGTTCTCAATAATTTGAAAAATCCGTCTCCCCTGAATCTTACTTTTATTATTTTGATCTCTAAAACTAAGAACCCTTTATTTTGTAAAGATTATTGTCCTATCAACTTGTGCAATGTTATCTTCAAATTATTACAAAAATAATTTTTAATAGACTAAAACATATTTTGCATAATATTATTCACCTACTCAATTAGTTTTTATTTTGGCCAGTTAATCATAAATAATTTTTAGATTCCTTTTGAGCTTTTTTATTATATGAAAACTTGAAATAGTGGTGTTAATGGTTATATAGCTCTTAAGCTGATGTGAGCAAAATCTTATGGTGGGGTGAAATGGTGTTACTTTAAAAGGATGGTGCTCAAGCTGGGATTCCATGATAGCTTTCTAGCTCTTATTACTCGTTGCGTTTCCTCAATGTCTAACATATTTTTAATAAATAGCTACCTTAATGAGAGCTTTTTATGAAATTGAAAGTTTGAAAAAAAAATTTATTTAATAAAATGGATGAGTTTGAAAAGTATTTTATAAAAATCGGGTGTTTTGTTATTGATCCTTTAGTCTAAGTAGTGAACTAGTGAGAGAAAAATATTTTTTTATTTGCTTTTCCATCTGTCCTCTAGTTGAACTAGCAAATGAGTTAATTTTTTTATTATTTTATGTCCATTTACTAATTAAACTAATAGACGAATTATTTTTTGTACAATTTTTTAACCTATCCACTAATTGAACTAGCGGATGAATTAATATTTATGCTGCCTACCAGATTATATACAATGTACGTACAATTGCATATTGTATACAATATACAATTGTTGTATTCAATATACCAATAATATATATTGTATATGAACCCATTGTATATGTATTTTTTTTGTATTTATTATTTAGTATGAATATGTATAATTATAATAATTATATCATATCAAAATTTTATGACTATATCATATTTATCATAGTCTAATTAGTAGTATAAATATAATATTAATAATTGTATAATATTTTATAATATTTATGTATAATTTATTTATTCATTTATATTTATTTATTATAGAAATTTATTTTATATATTTTATATTTAATTCTTATTTCTTTAATATATAATATAAGTTAATGTAATATTAATTAATATAATTTATTGTAATTAGTAGTATAATTAATATAATAACAATAACATAAGCAATGTAATAATAATATAATTAATACATTAATTTATTTTAATTAATAAAATCAATATCATAAATTGTGAAATTAATATATTAATGATTTATTAAAATACATTAATCTATTAATTATTAATATATAATTTATATATTAAACTATTTTATTGATAATAATAATTATAATGAAATTATTTTATCGATAATAATAATTATTAATGTATTAATTATATATTATCATATTTATATAATAATATTATTACGGTATATAAATGATTACAATATAAGAAATTACCTATATATGAAAGTAATATATAGTAATGTTAGTATATTATTAATACATTAATAATTATTAATTATATTTTAATATACTATCTTGATATAATATAATTATTGAAAATTAAAGCAATTAATTATAAATGAAAAGTTAATTATTATAATCAATTAATTATATAAAATTAAAGCAAATAATTATCATATAAAATTAAAGTAATTAATTATAAATGAAGGGTTAATAATTAGAAAGTATTATTAAAAATAATGGTTATTGACATACATTAAAATTAAATAAAATAATAATAAGCAAAACACAAAGTTATCAATTGATTTTAAAAAAAACCTAAACTTTGATTTAAAAAATAACCTAAACATTCTTTAATAGATAATATTAATAAAAAATTAACACAATTAATATTTTTATTTATTTATTTTCTTTCATGAGTTCTACATGTTGGATATCTGATATTTCAACATGGTATCTTATTTTTGAATATTGTAGCTTTAAATTATGTGAACATATCTTCATCACTTTTAGTATCTTCAACACCAAGTTGTTTTTCTAGAGGTTGTGGCTCTGGAGATTATTAACCTACCTCATACATAAATATTGTGAAGGCAAGAACTGAAGAAGCAGATAATTGCTAACTTTTTTCCCTACAAATCAATACTAAATAATTTATTATAAATTCAAATTAGACATATATGAAATATTTTTCTTTTATACTGAATTTAAATAAGTTATACTCAATAATACATACCTTTTATACTTTTTTTATTCTTGTATCACCAAATTGGAGCTTTCATACTCACAAATTATATGCAAATATTCATAATAAAATTATAATTAATTTTGTTTTTAGTATAATATAAAATAAAAATTTGTTACATAATTTAAATATTTACCTTGTAATCTGCTTCAACTCTTTTAGAATAATATAAAATAACACCGAATATAAATACATTTTAAGAGTACTAACAATAAAATAAGAACTGAAGGAAGAAAAATAAGCAATGCAGAAGAAGAAGAAGAAGAAGAAGAAGAAGATGATGAAAAAGAAGAAGAAGATGAAAAAGAAGAAGAAGGGAAAGAAAATGAAAAAGAGAAAGCAATATGTTGGTTTTATATGTCTAAAATAAATATGGTCTAAAATCCAGCCTTTTGAAATGATAAATGGTTGGTAGGGACTGTGTGCAAGTTTTAAGTTTGCAGCTTGCAACTCTTTTTTATTGGTCCGCTAGTATGACTAGCAGATAATTTCTTTTATTGATTGTCCCTATTTATGAGTAATAGACCAAGAGAGAGACAAATCTCTCTTCCTGGTTCTCTACTTATATTAAGAGAATAAAACTTCAAATTCATAAATATTTTTCACTCTAATCTATGTCATGCAAATTTTTTTTCAAATACCCAATTTTATAAAAAGCCCACCTTAGTGATGTCTTTTTTTCCTTAATGGGGTCTTCAATAAGGAGATCACTTATCTCCTTATCTAGAGCTCCATCAATTTCTTATTTATTCTTTGTTGATGATAGCATTTTGTTTACTAAGGCAAATAGTATAAAATTCCAAACAATCTCCTCTATTTTATAGATATATGGACAAGCATCAAGCTGATAAATTAATTTGGATAAGTCTAAAATTGCTTTCAGTCAAAATGTTGGGCAAGCCACAAGATTTAAATTGCAAAATCTTTTGGGTGTTTGATTAGTAGACCATCAAAAAAAATACTTGGGTCTTCCTACTATGGTTAGGTGATCAAAGAGAGGGGACTTTAATATTGTTGACTATATTGGCTCATTTTGATATCGCACATCGGGAAAATAACAAAGGGAAGGAAGATTTTTTTTGTTATAAATAGAGTTTTAATTTCTTCAGTTTAATCATCCCAAAATTGTCTACTCATCTCTTAGGCAATTTTCAATATTTCTCCATCCTCTGTAATATTTCATTTTGTAGTTCTTTTCTTAGTGAAATATAATTTTGGTAGTGTTCGAGGATGTAGGCATAATTAGCCGAACCTTGTTAAATTATGGTGTTCTTATTTTTTGTCTTTATTTTTTAATAGTTATTTTGAAGAGTATAGTTGTAGTGATATATTGTGTTGTTAAATTACTATTAGTGTGATTTTGTCTAAGGAGGTTGAGTTTTAAGTGGGACCACTTGTGACCCCTCTAATCTTTCCTGGAAATCAACCTATAGTGTGGTTTTCATTATAATTTTTTACTCTTTATTCACCTATAAATTTATTAGATGAGTTTGGTAGGTAAAATATTACTGATATTCCACAACAATTGGTATCAGAGCCAAATGTTACTCTTTGTATGCTTTGTGGTTGCAGTTTAATATGATCTTTCACGTCAGAAAGCATTTTCTTGGGCTATTTGTATTCGGCTTCGAAGGCTATTGAAGAATTTTGTAATCGAAATAGAGAGCTCTTCAAAAATATCCACACTTACCACGTCGATAGTTTTATCACAACCCATATGGACAAGAACTATCGTGGCAAATTCAAAATTGGCAGTGGAAATCTTTGATGGCCAGGCCATTTCGGTATGTGGCAAATTGAGGTTTTAGACGCTCTTTTTCAGCAAGGCCTAGATATTGTCAATGTAGATAAGAAACCAAATGATGTTGAAGAGAAAGATTGAAAAACGATCAATCGATTGGCATGCGATAAAAGATTGAAAAACGATCAATCGATTGACATGTGGTATAATTCGATCATGTCTTTCTAGAGAGCAAAGGTATGCATTTTCAAAAAAAACCTCTGTAAGTAATTTATGGAAGGCACTAGAAGAAAATTTTTTGAAGAAAAGCAGCCAGAATAAGCTTCACATGAAGAAGAGGTTGTTTTGCTTCACTTATGTACCATGTACCACAATGAATGATCACATTACCAGTTTTAATTAGTTGGTTACTGATCTAGTGAATGTATATGAGACATTAAAGATGAGGATCTAGCTCTGATGTTGCTGGGATCACTTCCTGAGGAGTTTGAGTTTCTTGAAACTAGGTGATGTCACCTCCTTTTTTTGTTAAATTTAGGAACTCTAGGTTTTTAAGAGCAAAGTTTCATTTTGGCTTGATTTTGTCGCCCAACTATATAACTGTGTGGCTTTGCTCATTCATTCTACATATACATGTATCTTAAACAAGTATCACATTTTAGTGTAGGGAATAGGAGAAATTCTGCCTATATTTTCTTTTTAGTATAAGAGGGTTGTACAAATTATTCAATGGTCTGTATAGACTAGTAGTGGTATGTACAACCTTGTCTAACTATTTACAGTTGTACAAAACTTAGACAACTTTTACTTTTCTATAAATACCCATACTCGGGTTTTCACTTCAAAATCTCCATTTTCAACTCCAAAACATGGTAAAAGCTTTTCTACGGTCTCTCCCATCCCAGATCTAGTCTGATCTACCTTGTGCCGACCTTTCTTTCCTTCGTTATCTCTCTTTTGTCCATCTAGATGTGAATTTCCTCCAAGTGGCTTGTAATTCATAGAATTCCACTACCTATACCTTCCATTTAGGAATGTGGAGATCTACCATAATTAGAGGAGTTTGATATTATTCTTGATTGTTGTGTCACAAAAGCATATGGACTTATGCCACCTCAGTTAGATTAGCCACATATCCGAAAGATGGTAGAGTTGTTCGACATGCAGTATAAGGAAGTGCCTTGGTATACATTGGGCGAGGAGAAAATCCTCATTGCTCTTTTTCTCATTCTCTTCCTCTCTAGAGGCCATGCACAGATGGCTCAAGCTCGTATCATGGCATTTATTTTGAAGGGTGAGTATTTGCTGCGAAGGGAGGATAAAGAGATTGATATACAGATTTACCCATTTTTAAAAGGAGTTAAGTTAGGGAGGACTCCCATACCAACGATCCTAGGTGAGACCATTATGGGTCTAGATAAAGTAGCTTTTAGTGTCAGTGATTTTTTCACAGGGAGCCCAATGTGGCTTTAGGTAAGAGTTTCTCTCGTAGTATGTATGTGATCTTTCTCTTTTTCTTTTCTAATCTCTTTCCTTTCTTTTTTTCTCCCTTTTTTTTCTTGTTTTTCTTTCTATCTTCTTTTTTTTTATTATCATTGCATTAATTTTTGCCTAGGTCGCCTTTTTGGGTTTTCAACCTAATAAGCATATTATGTTTTTTTTAGATATGGCTGTAAGAGAGATTGAGAATATTGGCTACCCTCATTATAGATGTGAAGCTTTACTACCCACAGCGCCATGTGAATCGCCATTTGTCAAGGCCAGCTTCTACTAGAGTCGAATGGGTTGAGTGGATGTCCCACATCACTATCACCGACATCCGTTGGGGTTGCCTATATTTAAATCTATGAGGTGTTACCCTGACGACTTACGGAGACTGTGTCATCCTTCCTGCTCAAACCTTGAGCACTTTCTATAATTGTGCTCTAGTGCACCACCAATTTAGTGTTCCTCAGCTCGAGGTAGAGTTCCTTCCTTACTTCATTGAAGGCCCTTTATGTTAGCACTTCTTAGAAATGGTTAAGACTACTTAGACCAGTTGCCATATTTATGACTTTTATATCAGTAGAGATCCATAACTTGAAGATGATACAAACTACATGGCTTGGTTGAATGATTTTAGAGTTACAGACATCCTTCTTATCCTACTAGAGAATAACAAAAAATGATCTCATGGAAAAACATCTTTTTTACATATGTGATTCTAGTTTAAGGTCATGTTTTACAAAATTTACTTTAATTGTGTGAACATGTTTCTCTTTAATGTTGTGTTTAACATAGACCATTTACATTTTGCACATTACATATTAACTGGATGCATGACTACTAATTTTAATAGTGGCTCATTAAAATGTCTAATCATCTTGCTCAATGCCTTTGCTTGGCTAGTCCCCTTTCTTCCACTTCTATTCTTTTTCTTATAGCTTAATTGCTCTGTAGTTGTTCCCCTAATGGTTGGTCACACTCTCTCGACTTTTACCTTGTATGCATTTCATCATCATTTCCCTTTTTTTTTTCTTTTTTTTTGCTCTAACTTTTGCCTAAGCCGCCCTTCCGGGTTTTCATCTTAGGGACCTATTTTGTTTCTTTTTATTTTGCTTTATGATTTTATGCTCTAATTTTTACCTATGTCACCCTTTTGAGTTTTCGACTTAAGAGCTACTTTACTTTTCTCACATATTACATGAAGTATCTTTTCAACCTGTACAGATTTACTAGTTTGGCAAACTTATGCCCCTTTATATTTGATAATTTCACTACACCACTCAAATAGATGTATTTGACCACATAGAGGCCTTCCCAAATCAGTCTAAACTTTCTTCAATGATCCTAAGTTTGTGGTTGGACTACCTTCAGTTCTAACTTGCCAACCTTTATCATACGTGGCCTAACCTTTTTGTTAAATGTTTGGGCTATTCTAGTTTGATATAGTTAGATATGATACAGAGCCTTCAACCTTTTCTCTTCTAGCAAAGCCAATTGTTCAAATATATTTCTCACCCACTAACCTTCATGGATATTGGACTTAACTAATACCCATAAAGACTTTACCTCTAACTCAATTAGCAATACCACCTCTATCCTATACACCTATGAATATGGCATCATTCTAGTCAACATCCTTATTGTATTCTAGTAACCCCACAAGGCATATAATAACTTTTCTGACTAGTCCTTGTACACTTTAACCATTTTTGCAAGAATATTTGTGACATTTTTATTAGCTACCTTGACTTTCCCATTAGCTTATAGTCTATATGGTGATGACTTATGGTAATTTACCCTATAATTTTCCATGATTACCTAACCTCGACTTGAAAATTATTTGTAATAATATGATGCAGTACACCATATCAATAGATAAGATTCTTATCGATGAGCTAAGCTATCTATTTTGCCCAAATTTGTCGAAGGCCTTAGCCTCTACCTACTTCAAAAAATAGTCTACTACTACTACAATGCACTTGTGCGCCTTCATATAAGCTAGTTTGATTTTCCCAATCACGTTGATACCCCAAACCGCAAATGGCTAAGGTGAAGTTAGATTCTGCAATTTGGTTAGTGACAAATGATTGATGCTACCATGAACCTAGCATTAATCACAACTTCAAACCATCTAAATATAGTCTCATTGCATTGTGGTCTAATAATATCCTAACCTTAGGAATTTCCTCACCAATGCCTTCCCATTCATATGAGGATTGCAAATCCCCACATGTACTTCACCCATCACTCTATTTGTCTCTTCCTCTGTTAAACATCTCAAGTGAATCCCATCATGTATCTTCTTGTACATCACACCATCATGGACTATAAATTGTGACAGTAGTCTTCGAATTATCTCCCTATCTCACATTTTAGTCCCTTTAGGGTATTCAACGCTCTTTAAATACCTTTCCACGTTATAGTACTAAAGGCGGTTCTTCACCAACACTTATACCACTCTTCCATCAACATAACATGGGGTTGTACATATAAGTATGATAAAAGGCTTCAATGGCATCATCTTTGGTTCATCCCAAACAAAAACCAAAGTTGCTAGAACGTTAGCGACCACGTTCTCTTCCTATGGTAGGTGATGAAATATGACTTTTTGAAAATTTTGTGTGATCCTTTTCAAATGCTCCGGGGATGGACTATACCGCTCTTCCTTTAATTCTCACTTATTTGTCACATGATAGATAACCAATAATGAATCCCCGAGAACTTTAGTGATCTTAACCCTTATTTGCCTCAAAAGTTATAGTCTAAATGCATGAGCTTCGTACTCATCCATATTGTTAGTTACCCTAAAGTCAAGCTTCTTAGCCATAGGGAAGAGTTCTCTTTTTAGTGAAATTAGAATTACTCTTACACCTATTCCCTTTTTGTTCACTACACCATTGAAGTACATTCTCTAACCCAGCAGCTCAATCGCACCTAATCCTTCATTAAGAAATTAAGGAAGTTCTTATTCTCCTTCTTTAAGAGGTTGTTATACTAAATACTTTGTGACTACCCATCTTTTGATCACTTTCTTAGTCACATACTTTATGTCAATCTCAGTTAGTAAGACCAACCACTTGGCCAATCTTCCCGTTAGAGTAGGGGCCTCATATAGGTATTTGACTAGGTCTAACTTCCATACCACCTCTATAGTGTATGACTAGAAGTAATGCCATTATGGCCCATACTAACGCTAAACGAGTCCTCTATACCTAGTTATACTTCTCTTCATAAGACAAAAGCTTCTTACTAATGTAATACACAACATGCTCATTCTTTGTCTCATCTTCTTAAGCTAACATCACACTCATGACATTTTTCTTTATTGTTAGATATAAGATTAATGGCTTTCTAGGTTTTAAGGGTTTTAACATTGACGGGTTGGTCAAATACTGCTTTATCCTTTCAAAGGTTCATTCCATTATCGGCTGGTCCTTTCTCAACAACCTAAATAATGGTTCACAGATAGGGGGTAAGTCTTGCTATCAACCTGCTAATATATTACAAGTGACCTATGAAGCCCTAAACTTCCTTCTATGTCTTAGGTGAAGGCATGTCTTGAATAGAATTCACTTTGTCTGGATCCACTTCAATACCTTTCTCGCTTAACACATGTCCCAATAGCTTGCCAGAGGATATACCAAACACACACTTCTTGGGATTCAACCTCAAATTGTACGTATCGACCCTTTTTAGAAACTTCTCAAGGACCTCAAAATGCCCCTCTCTTGTTTCAAACTTCACCATCATGTCATCCACATATACCTCTACCTTTTTATGGATTAAGGCATGAAACAAAATCTTCGCCATCCAGTATGTCACCCCTGCATTCTTTAAGCCAAACAACATTACTTTGTAGCAATATGTCTCTCATTTCCTGATGAAAGCCATTTTCACCTTGTCAATTATAGCCATGAGGATCTAGTTGTAACTAGAAAATCTATCCATAAATGAGTACACAATGCAAACTACAACACTATCTACAAACACATCAATATAGGGCAATGAGAAGTCATCTTTCATGCAAGCCTTATTCAAATCCCAATAATCCACACACATTCTTACTCTTCCATCTTTCTTTGGTACTGGCAATATGTTGCCTAACCATTTTGGGTAGTCCACTATTTTTAGAAATTTGGCATCCAGTTGCTTCACCACTACTAGTTTAACCAGCTAAGCCCATTTTGGCCTCATCCTTCAGAGATTTTATTTTACTGACCTTATATATGGGCAAGTTAGGATTCGATCTACCATAATTTGCCTGACAATCCTTGACATATCCTTATATGTCCAACCAAAGACCCTATGGTATTTCTAGAGCAGTTGTACTAATTTCCTTTTCACCTCTAGTATGACATCACTAGCAATGAGCAAGATTTTTGAATTTTCCTGTATCCTAAGATTAAATGCGATGGTATGCAAAAAAAATTAAAGTTAAATATGCTTATGAAATGAAGCATGCTATGCATACTATCATCAGGAAACACATCACACAAGTAAGCAAATTCATCATTTATTGCCTTAAACTTAAAAAGAAATACATCACCATCTTCAAAAAGACTAGAAATAAGAACATCAATAGTATCAAGAAAAAATAACTTTTTCAGGCAAGTTGGCAAACGCTTCTTCCACTGGACACTTCTCTTTTTCATCCTTTCCCTTTTTACCAGCTATAGCATTAAGATTGTTACCCTACTTAGAATCTTATTATTTCTCTTCTTTTGCGCTAGCCATGGCTTTCACCACCTCTTCAAAGTCCTGTTTTATTTGGCCATCCCCAACTCAATCTTCATAAAAGCTTTCCTAAAAGGCCACATCTTCTAACTTAACTTGACCTTGTGTCTCCTTACCATCACTCATGTCCTTAATAGAATTCACAAACATGTCCTTGATATCTACTAGAGTTAATTCAGTATATGTACCTTTATTAAACTTGTACAAATCGATATACCCCCACTCTAGATCTATAAGACGAACACCTTAATTGTCGATCCTAGATATCTTTTTCATGAAATCGACACATGTAGCCTAAAAGTGTTATTTTAGGGAGTATTGCTCTTCCTCTTCCTCTGAGTGCTTCTTATTATCATTCTAATGCCATACGGTTTGAGGTTCATACAAGATTATATATTGGCTCGACTCTTGGCTATCCTAATAACTTGTTTACCTTTTGCCTTCCTTTTCCTCTTCTCATCCTCCTCCTCTAACAAATCTTGATAATTTTGATAGCTTAATTCACCAACATTCATATAGAAAAAGGCTTTCTCAAGTTCATCTATGCCATCTCTTAATGACTTTTTATCCTCAATTGCCTCTTGCTTATCATTTCCAATAACTTCCCCTTCCTTCACAAAGAAATCAGACAATGGTCCACAATGATCTTTTAATTCCACTTTTGACCCTTCACTATAGTAGCCCAGTACTTTCCTTGTAGTCAATGTAAGAATCTCCTGAAACTCTAATATACCAATAGAATTCTTCCCTAACCCTTTACCAGGAAAAAAGTTCATGTTCATCAAAATACCCATCAACTTTGGATGAACCCACTTGTTTGTGACCCTAACAACCTGGAATCTCTAAGGTGTAAAGTAGCCACTCTTAATACTGATATAATCTCTTTAACCTCTACACAAATTATCATAATCTCACCTTTATAAGGAATATTAACCTTCTAACGAACAGTGGAAAGTACAGTACCCAGCAAATGATACTTTGGTCTTCCCAACAATAGCAAAAAAGTGATAGGAATGTCTAAGATCGTAATCTTCACCATTGTTTCTATGATACCCATTTTCACTGGGGTGTTGAACTCATCCGAAGCCAGCTTCCTACTATCATCTTATGCTCAGATGATACTATTAGAAGCCTTCAAATCCTTTTCAGACAATCTAAACTTGTGTGGTAACTTCAAGGGGCATATGTTAATCTTGAACCATCATCAACCATCACACGTGGAGTGCACTTCCCTTTCACCTCAACCCTAATAAATAAAGCCAGATTATTGTCCCATTCTTTTGATGGCAAGTTTTCATTCGAAAAGATGATTTTTTCTTTATGGGTGACTAAAGCAATAGTGTCCTTTGAAGTGGCTTCGCTGAAAATGATCAGGCTGGATAAGGCTTCAACCATAGCTTTCTTATACTCCTGAGAAGTGATGAGCAATTTTCATATGCTTATCTAAGTAGGCATTTTTTTAGTTGTTTTACAATAGTGATGATCAATTCCCATCCTTCTTTTCTTTTACAATAAATTTGTCCAGCTTCTTCTCAACTCTTGGTTCCTTGAGAGTCTTTCTATCAAGGTAATATTTCCTACTTTGTGTTACATGGTTCACTTGCCCTATTTCATTTTCTTCTCACTTTTTTTTCCCATAACTTAATCATATTTTTCACTTTTACCTCATTTATTTCCTCATCTAAACTTTCCTATGGGTTGATAGTGTAAACATGACAATAAGATCCTTTGGAATTCTTTGAAGATGGTCATAACAACCTCCTCAGGCACCTCAAAATCTATCATAAATGTCATTTATTAGGAATAACATTATGATAGTTTAGGAGAGGGTTTTCTCTTATAGTCAACCTCCATGAGTTTGGTGGTACAATTGTCTTATTATCAATGAGGTGTTGAATCTTATGTCTCAACTTGTAATAATCATTGGTATTGTGCCTCGCTCCCTAATGGAAGACATAATAAGCATTGGCATCATATCCTCAAGGTAATGGATTAGGAGGCAGCCTTAACGCTAGGGGCTTTAACCTGTAATAATCATTGGTATTGTGCCTCGCTCCTTAATGGAAGACATAGTAAGCATTAGCATCATATCCTCAAGGTAGTGGATTGGGATGGTAGTGGATTGGGAGGCAGCCTTAACGCTAGGGGCTTCAATACTCCCTTCTTTTATAACCTTTTAAAGCCTTAGTGAGGGGCATACTTAAATTTGTAAATTGTCTTGGGGTCTTAATCATATTTACATTGGTCATTTTGCCCCCTTCAGCTTAAGGCGATGATGGAGCACTTGTTCTTCCTCTATATTACCTCATTGACTCAGATTCCAACTCTTCAACTTATAAACCAACCTCTCGAAGGTTCTTAAAGTTCTTGACTAACATCTCCTTATTTCGGTACCAATATTGGGTAACACTTCTCTTATAATTATCTAGACTTGTTTCATCTCAATGAGCCTTATGGTTGCCTCTGAAGCTATCTTCTTCTACCTTTTAATGTAGATGTTGAAGCTCACACTAGTCTTCTGCTTTAAGGACTCCATATCATGTAATGTTACCTCTAAGTATGAATTGCATGTATAATGCTTCTTGAAAGCTTTTGTCAATTTCTTCCAGTTTTTCTTGACAGTATTTAGCTGGTTAAAGTACCATGTCTTAGCAGACCCCTCAATTAACAATTCAAAAGGCTTTAACATAATGTCCATTAGAATCCCAGACTCCTTCATGATTAGCACATTGAATGAATATGGTTCTCAACATTCTAAATCCTTATAAACTTAGGGAGTTAAGCATGTGGAAATTAGCTAGTAGCTTCTCAATTTTAGGAGCCAACAATTTATCAATATCAATTCTCCTCTCGAAGCCTTTAACACTTAAGGCTTTTTAGATCTTCTCTAGTTGTTTGGCAAAGTTATCAAGTTGAGTACTCTCATTCTCACTCTACATGGGTTTATCCAAGATAGCAATGGTGCTCCTTACTTCTGTGGTGAGCTTACCTCATGATACTCTTTCATCTTAAATAAATCATCATCAATCATTACAAGTTGAGGTACCTCCATCAATGCTTTCCCTTTGTCATTCTTACTAGTATAAGTGTCCTCTTCTTCAGAATCTCATTAACATGCTTGTTCACCTCCTTGACAATCTTTTCTTCCATCTTGCGGTTAAAGTCAACCATCATCTTGTCTAAAATCTATGGTGATATGGTTAGTTCCATGATTAGATTAATTCTTTAGCTCATACTCGACGTCTTACTTTTCCTAGCAAGTCAATTACCCATTCTCTTTAATGAGGGTTTAGATGGAGCTATGATGGCTATAAGACAAAGGTTACCAATATGATGTATGCACAAGTAAATGATGCATGTATGCATAATATGAGTGGCATGCACACATAATTGGCAAAATATCCTTCCAACCTTATTCCTCCCTTACACGAAGTCTAATAGTTATTTCCTAGGAGGGATCTTGCTTTTCTACCAATAAAGGGTAAAGAACATATGTGGTCACCTCGGACTGAGAAAAGTCAAAGTCTCAATGAAAACACACACAAAGGTGCTAATGAAAAAAGAATCCTCTTTACGTTAATACAAAAAATCATATACATAAAATGTGAAAGAATCCTTCAACGAAGTGAAAGGGATATTTGCATAGAAATTTTTTACAAAGCGAGAGTTAGGATATAAGTTTTTACGTATGGGGATAATTACATCATAGGGAATGGGGTAATAATTGTACTTTATATTTGGGGTATCTAACCTTGTTCTTTGAGAACTCCAACTCCCCCTTGAGGAAATGCAAACGATGTGGGTGCCCTACTCTAAGGTATTATTGACTTCTATATGCATTTAACGATTGAAAAGGTTATTATAGTCGATGGCTCCTATAAGCTTAAGGCAGTTGTCATGATCCCTCATTCGATATAGCTAAAGGTACTATGCTAATAAGTGATGGACCCTCCTTACAGTCTCTTAAGCCCAAATAGAGCTCAAGTCTAAAGCTTGGAGAACCATCGATTTGTTTGAGGGCAACCTAATGCACGTGGTGAAGTGTGAACACTATATGAATGTAAATGGACTTGATTAATAACAAGCTTAAAATGTTAAAAGTGAATAAAAGATTAAATATAAAGTCAATTTCATAAGTCCACAGCAGAGTCACCACTGTAAGTGCCTCAGGATTAGGATTTCGCTCGAACAAGTGGAATCTTGCTTGCTACTCTATTCTTTTATCAACTAATGGTAGGTTGAGAGGATGAGGGTCTTTACATTAGTAAGACTCAAAGATATGATATGTGTTTATATCAATAGGAGATCCTTTAGGCCTTATGCAAATTCAAAGCCTTAAGTTCAAATTGTGGTCATCAGGGAACCAAGATGGGAAAATACATTGGTATTGTCCCTAAAAATTATGGAGTCGCCACTCAACTTTGGTTGGAACAAGAATCCAATAAATGCAAAGCCTAAACTAAGTCAATTAGAAGACCTATTTCATCTTCACCCCATTAGAGATCGCTAGAATATTACGATATGGCCTTCAGGTATCTTTGGTTCACTTTTAACATATTAACCAAATTATTAATTAGTCTAATTTAACAGCCCTAAGCATGCTTTTAATGCCATTAAACCAAATAAACCAAATCAACAACTTAAATGAAAGGGGGATCATGCATTATGGCAAAGAGAGTGACATGCATCTCATCACATATATATAATCATATAAAAAGGGGGAGTAAGGGTCATGTGACATGGCACAGGGTTATCATGCATTTCATCCATACATATCAAATAGTCATTCATAATCTTATAGAATGATTATCAAGACCAAATTTATGGTCTAGAATAAGCAAGCATCTACACCATAAAAATGCACAGGTTAGTAAGTAAAAAAAAAACATAAGATAAGCAAAACAAATAAGCATAATTCACATTACCATATTTCTCTTGCAAATGTACCTATACATGTTTTTAAGTCTAAATGAGCTCACCTTACATCACATGAGAAATAATATAACATTAAAACATAAGCACATTCATCATGCAAGACAAGGAATCATAAACATGTGATGCAAAACACTTAGAGGATTTGAGTGGACTAAAACAAAATCATTACAATAGGGGTCCTAAGATTGATGAATTCTCTCCCTTTATAGCTCATAAAGAGCTACGCATCCATAAACACTTCCAACCATAATAAGGGTTACAATGCCATTTTAATAAAGGGAAATCATAAACCAAAACAAATTAATAACATTCTGGGAAACATAAACATGACCATAATGAGACTCCTAAGGTCTTAGGAATCCATGGTTCCTCATTGGACATTGCCAAATGTGGTCCAAACAGAATACTCAAAATGTTAATCAATCAAGGTGCGGAAGAACACAAAATATTAACATAAAATGAACTATTAAAACATTTAAAACTTGCCCAAATTTCCATTTTAAAAATGAATAAGGGTCTTAGATTATTACACCTCATCTTATTCTACCAATGGAACTATAAAACATAATGAGGGTACCTTTAAAAGGGAAAGAATTTGGGTGGAGAAAGAGAAGCTTTACAAGATTGTTCCTTGAGAAGCTAGGATGTACAACCCATTATGAGGGTTGTATAGCCTAGAAGGTGGGTTGTATAGCCTACACCAAAGTTGTACAACCCCAAATTTTTAGGTTTTTCAAAATAGAAAAGAGAAAAAAAGGGGAAGAAGAAAAAGCGATATGAGGATTCTCAATGCCTTATTGAATATTCTTTTGCCCTCAAAGGCTTACTATGTGTTTAATATCTTCCAAAATGCTTAGGAATGTATAAAGGATGTAGAGATTAAGCCTTGTTTTACCTTGAAAATAATTGAGAAGAGTTAAGGTTTAAAGGTTTTTATGCTACGTAATATTTGAGGAGAAAATTTAGCAGAGTAACTTTAAGGTCATCTAAGCCTCCTCTCCCTCTTCAAATGGGAGGGTATTTGTAGATGATGGATGGGTGAACCAGAGCTAAATATGGTTCTGGTTGCAGGATGTTTGTATTTAATCATAGAGAGGGAGATGGATCTCATGGATTAGGGTTTGCACATGGGTTGTACAACCAAAATGGGTTGTGCATCTAATTGACAAGGTTGTACAACCCTGGGGTTTAAGGGGAGACCAAGTCTAGAAAGCTCCCTTGCTAAGTTTTAAGGTAGGGTTGTATAGTCCAAAAGCAGGTTATATAGCCTTGTTTACTAAGTTGTACATCTAAGATAACTGGATTGTTATACCTATTAATCGAAGCTAACAACTTTTACTTGTCTTGGATTTAGGCTTGGTTTGTACTTGAGCTTAAAGGTAAGACTTAGTTTTTAGGCTTTTCCAAGGTGTCTTAAGACCTTATTCTCTATCCTTTAGTAACTTCCCCTTTTGGGGAACATATTTTGTGATCTTCATCATCAGGCATTGTATCCTAATGCCTAGAATATGATACTTACAAAAATACTTTTGACTATACCACTTTTCCTTAAAATAAGCATCAACACTCATTCTTACCTAAAATTTTATATAACAAAATATCCTATGATTTCTACAAAATCTCAGCAACTCCAACACTCTTCCTTGTTGAGATTTTGTAAGAAACTTTAAACTTTTTATCTTGAATCCTTACTCTTTCAATCTTTTGCTTTCTTTCTTTTTTCTTTTTGCTAATGACTCACAAAATAACAACTTTTAAATACATCTCCTTATTGAATACAACTCTTGCTCAAGAGTAACTCAAGAATTTTTTCAATAACTTTCAATTTATAGACATGTTATTCCCCTTCAAGTTTTCAGTTTATGGACATGTTAGGTCTTCTCTAAAACACATTTAGTTTAAGGGCTTAGTGGTCCCTTCAAGTTTTTAGTTTATGGACATGTTGGTCCTTTTTAAACACATTTAGTTTAACAACTTGTTAATCCCTTCTAGTTTTTAGTTTAAGGATATATTGGTCCTTTTAACCAATTCATACCATAAACTTGATGGTTTTCTTTAAATTTTAGCTTAGAGATCTATTAGTCTTATTCACATTTTTAGTTTACAGACTTACTAGTTTGCTAACACATTTGATGTAGTTTATAGACTTGCATTGGTCTTTTGAAAAATACTTTTAGTTTATAGACATCTTGGTCTTCATCAAGATCATGTTTTCAATAACTCTTGGACATACTCATGTCCTCTAAGCATAATTGCAATATTAGGACATGCTTAGGTCCTTCATTACGAACATCAAAGTTTTTCTTTCACAATCATCGAAAGAAAATATGTTTTGACACTTCATTTTGGACAACTGGAAAACATAATTTTTTGTTTTATTAGAGAAAAACAGAGGATAACTTAGACAATGCAAGAAAATCATTCTTTTTAAACATAACATCACAACAAGAACCATTCACTTTAAACATAAATAGTCCCTTAAATATCATTTGAACTTTTAAAATCTATCATAAAACCTAAAAAAAAAAAAAAGAACATGGACCCTTCAGAGATTATTGGAGCTCTGATACCATGTTAGTTTTTGTGAAGAGAAGAAAGCAAGCTCAGACTAGAAACTAAAAACATGTAGAAAATACATAAAAATTGCAACATAAAATAAAGAAAAAATTTGATAGAAGATAGAAAACTTTTTTTTTCTTTTTCTTTTTCATTTCTTCCCTTCTATTTCTTGACATTTCATGCACACATAATAAGTCACAATAGCCCCTATTTGTGGGGAGATAACACATTACTTAATAACTAACACTATACTTTTGACCATACCTCTTTTCCTTTAAATAAGGATCAACACTCATTCTTACTTAACAATTTTATACAACAAGTATCCCATGATTTCTAAAAATCTCATCAACTCCAAAAATCTACCATTGCAGTGACTCACACTTTAGCTAAGACACCTAATCTTTAAGTTAAAAAGTGCTTATTTGGACTAATTCATTTCATGATTTTATAATTTGGACTTTGTCTATCATTCATTAAAATCAATCTTATTTCTCCAAAAAAAAAAAAAAAAAGACCCAAATCAAAGTATGTATCTAGTATTAAAAGTACGAAAACATATAAAAAAAAAATAAAATTATGTATCTAGTGACATGTGAGTGTGTTTAACTTTGGGGATTGTGATTTTATATCCAATCATAATCAAATTTACAAAAAAAAAAAAAAAGAATTACTTTATTAATTTGTCAAGTGTAAAATATTATTAGAGTTTCTATATCTAGAAAAAATCATCTCAAACATAAAAATGTTATTAAAACTATTTTCTATATTAATAAAGTTATTAAAACTATATTTAAGATAAATAAACAAATGTTAATCATAAAAATTTATTTCTTTAGAAGAATAATCATAAGAAAAATTTTAATTTTTATAATTTTCATTTTTATTACACTGAGTATATACATCTAGCTAAAATGTGATTTACACTAGGCCAAGGAAAGAATGAAAGTATTTAAACATGAAAAATTAAGATAAATTAATTTTATATACATCTAGCTAAAAAATGATTTACACTTGGCCAAGAAAAGAGTAAAGTAGTATTTAGACATGAATAATTGAAGATAAAATAATTTTATTTGGACAACTGTAGAAAAATTTTTGCTTTTGTTTTTTTCTAATTTGCTTAACACAAATCTTTTCTGAATCACCTAGTATAACAAAAAAGTCTTTCAATGTTCTAATATAAAAGTTTGGCAAATGCACCTGACCACAAATCTAGTGTTACTTGATTCAGAGCTACAAATCTACTATACTTTTTTATATATTTTTTAAATAATATCCAAATATACTCTTTTATGAAATAGAACCTAGCTTATGTCCACAAATCTTGAGGTTTTATTGTTTCATTATTATGATCTTTGAATTTCTTTTTTGTTCTTCCATAATTGTCATGGTTGATATTTTTATTTGATTTGTGCTTGAATTTGATATTTTTGTAGGAAAATCATAGGTTATATATAACCCAACTAAATTTTAAATTTTTTTTTATTTCCTCTTAAGATCATGTTTACACGTGTATGTTGACTTAGTAAAACAAAACTAGAGTTTAAAAGAATTACCTTGATTTTCCTCAAAATCAACTCTTCAAAGCTATATAATTAAGAGTTACCATAACTATCCACTTAACTAGACTCTAAAGAACAACTACTAATCTAGAGGAAGAGAATATGGTTTGCTAATTTGGTGTGCTAACATAAATTAGCTCCTATAATATTCTTTAAATCAGCCCCTATAATATTATGTATATATTAAGTCCATAAAACTAAGGTTTGGAGGGCCAATCTTATCTAATAAGCAAGCAACTTGGCCTATTGACATACCTTAGGTGGACGACCAAGGCTTGGCCTATTGACATTATGGTAAGGCTTGGTAAGGCCAGCCATGCAACCTCACTTAATGCCATTCAATTTCAACCTTAAGCCCATGCTCTTCTAAGCCTATTAATGCCTTACATTTTAGTTAACAATTAATTTAAAATCATAAATGTAATCCCTATTTATAGATCGCCCATAAACTTATTTCAAAGTGCAATTAAGTCTAACTCAATCTCTTTTAAATTCTTTAGATGCTAATTTTATGTATAAGATTCATTATACTTTCCATTTACATTGTCAATGTATATAAGTTATAATTCTTAATCAAATTAAGATTAGGTCAACATTAAACTCATTAATTTATATCCTTGATTCATAATTGACCAAACCTAGTTTATGCATAAATCATGAGGTGACATTTGACAATGCATCATGACCCTCAATTAAAAAGAAAGTCAAGATGGCTTAACTGCAACTTTTCATATTTGGTTATTATGATTTGATCCTTTTTGCCAAGGTATGTCTTAATTAGATCTAGAGTATGAAGAAGTGTCAACATTTTACTAATCTAATTTTAGTTATTAATTCTTAGATCCATAACTTTAACAAATATATTTTTAATAAACTTTTTTTCTTGAATAACTATTTTATCTTGTGCAAGAATTAATGTTATGACTTAATTAATGGTTATAAAACACATACTCTCATTGTAAGGAAGGGAAAATCCTTTATCTATCATTCATATAGCTCCATATGGTTCACTTTATATCTAATTACTACCCTATGTGAAACTAGATTTATCAATATACTAATTATTGTTAAAGTATATTCAAGTCTGAGGATCATGATCATAACCAATATAAGAGATTTCTTATGACACACCATACAATTGTTTTGTTAAAATTCTAGTATGGGTCAATCTAATCCTTTATTCTAATAATAATAATCCATACATTAGTCCATCATGTTATAACATGATTAATCAATGAGAACAACTACTTCTATATGGACAAACATAATGTATGCTAGTCTATCCATTAATGTCCTTTATTGATAAAGTTATTATTAGAAATAGTTTAAGAATAGTACTTTTAGTGTGCAAACATATTGTCTCATTATTATGAACACATCATAATCATGTTTGCTTAGTACATATTTTAGGGACTATCAATTAGTAATTGTAATTAAGTAAATACTAAAAGACAAATAATGTCAAACACCTAGGCTTAGCCTAATTGTAGTATACCTATCCTTAAGGCCTTTAGGTCTTAGGCTCGAATCCCAGCTCCCCATTGTAATTATTGATGTAAAAAAAAAAAAAAGAACAAATAATGCCATTTATTATTGCATAAAAATAAGAGCTTATATCAAAATATTGACTCCTAGGTGCATAAATATTTACAATTCTATTGGTAATTTTATGGTATAAGAAGTTGTACAACTAATTATTATAGCAAATCTACAATTCATATAATCTAATGAACTCATAGAAAGACCAAATAGTTAAAAAATGTCTCAAAATTATCATTGAATGGAGCATAATTCACATTGTCTAGCCAAATTAAATGCTCCATCAACATAATTTAAATCCTGTAAATCAAGTTATTTGCCAACTAAAAAAATTTATTACTATTTTAGATCTTACATATTTATTTTAGACTATTTTTTTAATTTATAAATATCTAATCTTTCATTCTCAACAAAAATGTACCTCACTTTTATTTTTTCCCCCTTTTCAATAGAAATAGATTTAATTCAAATCCTTAACTTTATATACAAACTTTTAATCATTTAAATACTAATAAATATAAGATAATCACCCCATGGTTGTTTCATTGTTTTATTCTAACCTATTTTTAGGCCCAATGCATAAC
The DNA here is from genome assembly GCA_949677035.1 of Omphalea diandra. Lineage (NCBI taxonomy): Eukaryota > Viridiplantae > Streptophyta > Magnoliopsida > Malpighiales > Euphorbiaceae > Omphalea > Omphalea diandra. Next base: position 23,019 of record CATIWR010108326.1, read on the forward strand.
TTGGCTTTTGACCTTTTTGTGATTGGTCAATTGACATTTCACTTTTGATTTTTAGTAATTTAATACTTAACCTTTTAACTTTTTTAATCTATTGAATCATTATAATTTTATTTATGGATAATTATATATAAATTGTTGATATTAGCAATTAAGAGTGTGAATAATGTGTTATACTATAAGTTGGTATAATAATTTCCATAAAATTAAATTATAATTTTATCAATCCTTTAGGCAATCTTAAAAAAAAAATTTATTCAAGCACTTAGTTTCTTCGATCTCAAATTTTCAATGCGTAGAATTTCAAGTACTATTTGCTGATAGTGAGAGTGATAGAGAATGATGACAATGATAAAGTAAGTAAAAATGATCGAATGGGAGATCATGCAAACTATGAAGGAGTGAAAATTAGTCCAAGCCAAAATGAGATTGCATTGCAAAAAAGTGATAAACAGTCTAGTCCAAGCCATCCTCATTGAATGCTTCTTCAGCTTGCCCTTTATCCAATGTACCGTTGACAAGTTTGCCTTCAAAACAACTTCAAGTCCCTCTTCATGGTCTTATGTGCTAATTTTAAAGGTGTTATGTGGCCCAGTGGTGGATTGTGAGTTTTTATTTTCAAAAGGATTTGATTGGTAAAGATGTCAAAAGGATTAATTTGCGAGAAAAGTACTGAAGAATTATTTGAGGATCACTTTAGAGGGAAAAGCTTTGTTATTTCTCACTAGCATAAGATAAATGACCAATCTAACCCTTGAATGAACCTACCATTGTTTTGATGGATGGAAAGGTGACGAATTATTTAAATTTATGGTGAGAGATTACATCATATTGTGAAATCTAAAATCTTGAATTTTTTAATGGTGGGTAAAGAAACCCATTTTAGTTCTTAGATTGTGTGGGGATTATGTTGTGTTATGAAATTGAAGTATTGAATTAATAAAAGGTAAAGAAGTTTATTTTAGCTGTTAGATTTTTAGCTTAATGACTTGTTATTTTTGGATTTAAGTTGTAACTTGGCAATTTGGATATGCATAAGTTTTTATTTAAACTTTGAACATTATTTATATTTCTATAAACAATTGAATTTTGAGTGTATTTGTACTATTATGTTGTAATCTTTTTCTTCTTGGGATTGGTGTTGGACTAAGTTGGTCATACCTAAGTCAAAACTCTGTTTTGATCTTAACAATATGATTGAAAGCTTTAAACATCAATTCCAAGTGTTGTTTACACAAATGTTAAGTCATAATCTCATTAGAAGTTGAATGGAATTGCTCCAAGTATCAAAATCTTCCTTTTAAGTTGCAACGAAGACTAGGGTTGCAACGACTACTCCAGAAAAACCATCAATGAAATTGGATAATCTAGTTCACAGTGCCAGTCATGGCAAGGGTTACAATTGCTACTTTTAAATGAACTAGAAAGAACTCCAATAGCCAACCAATTGACCAATCAGGACAAGCCATGTGTTAAGGAGCTATTTAAAGTTTCGAAATTATAAGAGTGAAAATTGTATGACAATCATGGCTCAATTAAGGATGACACTTATAAATCTTCAGTGTAGATCATGGTGAGGGTGTAACATCCATTTTCTCAACGCCACTTCAAGTAGCGACCGTGACCACGAATTGACGATTGTGACATATGAATTTGTTAAAAGGTAACAATGGCTAGTTTCTTGATAAAATAATAATAGACTATGACTTATAACAAGTTATTAGACACATTAAAAGATCTCAATTGCGAATGAGCAAAATTCAAAGTGAAAAGCAAATTGCGACTGTGACTTTCATTTAAAAAGCATTAATGCAAGATTTTGCCACAAACTTTAGAGATTTGAAAATAGTTTTATTTGTAACAGCTCTTTGGTGGTAGGAACTTATAAATACTCTAACAAATGGCCTTAAATGCAAGAGAATAGCAATTTATTGGGGCCAAACTCTTTCAAATTTAATTGTCAACCCTTTATTCATAATTTTTATGTACTTGAGTTGTAAAGGTTAGGTGTGAGCCATTAAACACCATTGGGTCTGGGTTTTAGATGATACTTAGTATGAAAAACCCTTATTTAGATTAAGTGTGAGTCGTGGAAAAACACTTATAAAGGTTATGTGTTAGCCTTGGAAAACAAATTATGTAAGTTAGTTGTGAGCTTGTAAAACACCATTGAGTAATAATAAAATACCCAATTAGAGAATTGGGAATTAGACGTAGTGTTTGTTAACACCTGACCCACTATAAATTCTTTATGTCTATTCTTCTCCTACACTTTCTTCAGCTTTGCATTATTTATCAACCCTCCAAAAATTTAAATTTTTTGCCAATTCAATCCTCCTTTTTGGTGTATAAGGGACCAATAATTGGTTTTATCTTTTTCTCTTTATAAATATATTATGAGCTATTTAAAATATGATTCTTAGATTCTGGCATCATGGATAGATTTGTTCTTATTTTCTTTGAATAACAATATATTTTATATCATGAACAACTTGCTTTTTTCCCTTTATGTTTATGAATCTTGACTTTCGTTTCAATGAATTTCATCTTCTTTTGCTAAAATTAGTTTTTCTGAATTGAGATACAAAATATTTTTAGATTTTGTAGCAAGTGGATGAGATAGTGCTACTTTTTTTTAAAAAAAAATTCCATTTTGGCCCCTTGTGAGCGCTAGATTTTGAGCCTTAAGATACAAGTCCGATGATAAAAATCATAGGAATTATTCCTTACAATGTAAGGGGAAGTGTAAAAGAAAGAAGAATAAGGCCTTAGAAAATCTTGGATTAAGCCATAAGGTCAAACCCAAGCCTACAAGGCTAATAGCCTAAAACATCCAACCTTGGTTTAGTTTGTTGTACAACCAAGCCTTAAACCTTGGCTAGTAGAAGATTCTAAAACCTTGTCCCTTATAAAATGCAGAGCTATACAACCAATAATTGGTTGTACAAACCACTTAAAATCCCTAAATTTTAGAACTATTTTTATTATGGGATATGAATGTTATGCAATTAGACCCATTCTAAGCTCCAGTGCACCCTTCTTCCTTTATAAATGTAACACCATTTGAAAAGGTAGGAGAGGCTTGAATAACCCTAACTAAACTCTACCAAAATCTCTCCAAAACCACCTTTAAACACAGAAAACTTAAACCCTAATCAATCCACACTCAAATCCAAGATAGAATAAGGCCTTTTACATTTCATTCCTCAGCATGTCCATTGTATTTTGCAGGTTCAAAACTAATTAAGTGCCTTAGAGGGTAAGAAAGGCATTAAGAAACATCCCAAACCCTTCCCCTTTTCTATATTCTTTATTTCTTTATTTTTCTTTAGTTGTTACAAACCAGGATTAGGAAGGCTATACAACCTTGTTTTTCATACAACAAATTGTGAAAGTGCTTATTCTCTCTACTCAAATTCCTTCTTTCTTTTTAGTTATTTTGGACACTTTAAGAGCCCAAATGATAGAATATGAGATAGTCCTCATAGACCATGACCTCTATTCCACCAAAACCAAGGGTTAGTATCAAGATTTTAACTTATTTTTTGGATACATTACACTTGTGTTTCATTCTTTCTTCTCACCATGAGCATTTTATTTTTCTGATTTTAGCCATTATTGAGTGAGGGAACTTGAGCCCTGTTATGGCCTTAATAGCTCCTCTATATGCTATGTCCCATATATGGAGTCTTTTTACATGTTGGCCTTATGAGCTTCCATTTCGAGTTTGTGGACATCTTAGCCTTCTTCATGGCTAATGGTGTGTTTAGATAAGCTTTTGTTCTTTTGGAGCATAATATGAAGAAGGGTTCAAAAACGCTAGAATCCCATATGCCATGATCTTTGCCTTAGACCTCCAAGATCCTCCAAATTGCATTTACACATCATGTTTATGGTCTTTCACGCCTCATGATTCACATGTTTTTGACACACTTGTTATTTGTCACTTGTGTTGCTTTTGATAGGGTTCATGTGATGTTTGGATGTTTAAATGGTTAATTAAGGACTTAGTAACATATTTAGGACCTGTGACTTAGAGATATGGTAAGACTTTTACATGAATTTTCTTTTTTGTTTACTTTGATATTCTAGCCTTTATAATGGTTACTAATATTTGAGTTTCTATGGATGTAGATGCATATTTAAACTTGACCATGAGTAATGGTCCTTATGATTATTATTTGTATTAAGTATGCATTATGTGAATGATGGATATGCATGATCTCCTTTTGCCTTGTTGCATGACTTTTGTCCCTTTTGATATGGTTATATGAATGATGGATATGCATGACCTCCCTTTTCCATATTGCACGATGCCCATCCCCTTTAAGATTGGTTATATGAATGATGGATATGCATGACCTCCCTTTACCATGAAGCATGACCCTCATTCCCTTTTAATATTGATTGATTGGATTGTGCTAGGAGTATGTTTAGAAGCAATAATCGAACTGATTAACACCATGGTTAAAATAGTAAAAGTGAACCAAAGATGTCAAAAGGTTGGATCCTAATATCTAAGTAGTTTGAAGGTACCTAACCTCTTTTCCAAGCAGTACATAATTTTTGTACCTGATCTCTAATGGGGTGAAGATGAATTGGGCCTTCTAAATAACTTAGTTAGGTTCATATTTCACCTTGATCGGATTCTTATTCTGAACAAAGTCAATATGGAGACTTCATATCTTCTAGATATGGTACCAATGTATCGTTTCACCTTAGTCTCTCGTTAATTATCAAATTGGAAAAAGTGTTTTAATTCACGTGAGGCCTCAAGGATCCTCTATTGATCTAATCACATGCCAAGTTTTGGGGTTATTACCAATGTAAAACCTCCATCCTCCCCACCCTTTGTTAGTCGATAAAATGATGAAGTCGCAAGTACGATTCCATTTGTTCAAGCGAAATCTCGAGGGCACTCACACCCCCTAAACCCTTTTTGTGTTTCTTACATAAAACCCTTTAACTTAAGAATATAACATTTATGCACCCTCAACTCTTCAAGTTTATGCCACATTCACCTTCATCGACAGAACCATTAAGAGCTTAATAAAAATAGCAAATAAGTATTATTATAATATTATTATTAGTGAAGTGTCGTCCTAATTGTAAATATAATAAATTAAAAATAAATAATTTTATTTTACCTAAGTAAAAAGTTACAAAAGCCTTACTTACATCAAATTAGCTAAATTATAAAATTAGGGTTTCATAATTTGATAATTCATATCCTTCTTTTTCAACTAAATCTAAGCAGTTGAAAGCAAATGATGATGAACTCCTCACCCCATCATATGGCCTGATCATAAGTCTTACATGCATTAAGTGGTAAAAGGGCATACACATCAGGTAACAGCTGAAGGCGAATCCCAACTTCAACAAGAACTAGAGATGATGAAAACTTTGATTATTTATGTGGAAAACCTACACATTTGATTTTGTTAAGGATGGTGAAGAATCTTGAAAATTGGTTTTATAGGTGTGACCATCCACATGCAAGGAAATATATTTAAATTAGGGTGAAATTTAGGTTATTAATTGTTTATATTTAAGAAAATTTTTATAATATTTAGAAATTATGGTGTTTGTCGGGAAGGTCTTATTTTTTGTATGGTATATGATGAAAGATTCACTAATGAGGTTCAAATGCTAAGAGGCCTTATAAGGCTTGTAGTGAGAATCAATTAATAAAAGTCGTGGATGATTATGAAAAGAGCAGAGATGTAAATGTTGAAATGGAGGCATTGAAGTTAAAGAATGCATATTTGAATGCACAAGTTTTGAAATTGCGTGAGAAAAGTGATGAAAAAAATAGAAGAACTTGTGTGTCAGGGTATTATTTGTGTTAGCTAGTCTGTTAGTAAATGTAATGATGAAATATAAATTGATAAGTAGGTGATAAAATAGTGATATGAATTGGTTTGTAATTATTTCATTAGACATTAGAGTTAGATATTGTAGTGTTTTATTTTGTTTAATGAAATACAAATATTGCAGATTTAGACTACAGATTTATATGGTGTTAGCTAGCAATTGGTTTGTTTTATTTACAATCTCTACTTGTGGTTCATAAACTTAGTTTATTATAGTCATTAAATCCAGGTGACTGTCCAAATGCATCTACCTATGCTAAAAGCAACTTTCATTACAATAGCTAAGAAAAAGGCAAAAACATGAACAAGTAATCCAAGAATTGGGACATATGCATTTTATCTGCAAAGTTAAGAAAAATATAATCTTCACTACAACATTAACAAAGTCATATGAAAATAAAACTTCCATTGCAATATGTAACTTCTATTATATAATAAACTTAACATAAAAAAATGTCAATAACATATTGATATAAAAATTTAATTTTCATTATAATGAATTAAAGTCTAACACTTGTGTTTTAAGCTTTAAAGCTATAAATGCTCTTCAAAATGAACAAAAAATGGTGTTAACAATTTATATATTTACTATTTATAGTTACAAAATGAATAAGGAATTACAAAATGAAGAAGCCAAATGCCTTTATTAATTACTCGTATAAGTTTCTAATTACATAATATCAACAAATAATTGAGCTTGGCCATATCAATCAATAAAATATTAATCAACATGTTGATGCTGCTACATCATTGAGTTTGGTGTTTTAATGACCACTTCTTTATCTGTCACACTCTTTTCTCCTTTTCTTTTGATTGTGTCTACATATTCATATCATATTAAAATGTTAGCAACATATTCATCATCTATAATTCAATATGTAACTACATACATAATAAAATAAAACTATAATATCACATGTAGCTTCTTTAGACTTTTCTTCATATGGTCTATATACCAGTAACAACTATAAATTCTTTGTGTAGAGATGCTTGGCTTGGCTGAGATATAGTATGCTTTTGGTATGCTTTGAACTTTGAGTAGAATTTTTGAGATGATGTTGAAGGATCATTTTGAGATGTATTAGGTGCCATTTTCTTCTATCTTTTTATAGGCCTTTAGGATTCATTTGTTTTGTTCTAGACAATAAATAAAATTATAAAAGATTATTATAAAATATCATAAAAATTAACATCTATATAAGTAATGCTTATAAATATACCAAATTATTTTGTCTTAGTAAGACATCCTCTATTGTTGTGTCTAGTCTGTTTACAAAGTTTACATATCATGAACTTATTTTTTCTTGAATCTTGTCAACTTTCTTTACTTCATCTTTGTCTTTCCTTTTATTCTTCATTGGCCTTCTAAGCATTAGGCTTCTATGGTGGTGGTTCAATTCCTTCTCTGCCAATCTTCGCCTAAAGATTTTTTCCTTTCAATGTTGCATACAAAAATTATATGCCTTCATGTAAGTCTCCTTCTTATACCAATATGCAATATATTTCTCAATATCCTTATGTGCATTATATATTACACTTATGGTATGTTGGCAAGGGATATCAATCAAATATCATTCCCTATATGTATAAGTCCCTTGTCTAACTTAACCGCATGTTTATCCTCAGGATCATATAAACTTGTCACTTCATATCCCTCATCTTCATTAAAAGCCATATACTAGTTGTAAGACTTTAGTTTTTTTTTTTCAGTCTTTTCCATTAGTTTGGGTGACACATTAGAAATCTAGCTTTCTAGAAATTTTTCTTTAGTTGTAATCCTTTTTATCACATGTACTCTTATTTTTTCTAACATGGTGATGATAAATTTGCATCTTGCTCTAAATACCCATTTTATTGAAAGTTTCACTTAGGTTATTCTTAACCATATCACATTTGGCGTTGGTATAGAAAAATGCCTTACACCATAACTGCACATTGTAATTAACAACTACTTTAATAATCCTTATATCAAACTTACTCATTTCTTTAAAATTCTCCTTTAATTATTTAAGGAAAGTTGATCTTGCGTACTTCCAAAAGGCAAATTTCCTTTTTTCACCCTTTTAAGTGCTTACCCAGTTTGTATAAATGTTCCTGGTACACATCCTATGCTTAACTTTAAGCCAATACTCCTATATGGAACTATCTAGACCCTGTACATAATAGTGCACACACAACAGTCATATATTTATATCTAAACTATATAGCATTTTAAGAGAAATAAGTGAGATAAGTACATTTTTCATACCTTTTGCAAGTCGAAAATGATTATGTACCCTTTTTCATCCTTAAGTGGAAGGTCATATTTAAGGTATCTTAGAAACCAAGCCTAGTTGTTTTATTCTCTACATTAATAACATCCCACGCTAAAGGGAACGTCTGATTGTTCCCTTCTCTGCTTATAACACAAAATAACTATCCTTTGTGTATCCCCTTCAATAAGTACCCATCTAATCCTAGTATATGCCTATATTCAGATAACCAATCCTTCTTCAAAGCATCAAAACAAATATAAAACCTCTTAAATTTGATTTTCTCTTCAAGACTGTTAGGGTCATCTTTTGTTGACTTGACATAACAAGCGGTCCTAGGATTACTTGTTTTGATTGCATCTATATAGTTATATTATAACATCCCTATCTTTATTCATTTTCATTCTCACATGAACATATGCATTATATAAATGATCACTTATATATATATATATATATATATATATATATATTTGATAAGCATGACAATAATATTTCTATTATTGCATTTACAACACTTGAATATAGATATGACATTTCATAATATTGCAAATTGCCATACTTTATATGTATATTATTGTATTTTAAATAAATATATCTTTAAACTTATTAAAAGTGCAATTGGCATATGGGAATCAGTTGAGGGGATATAGGTGATGGTAGAGAGAAAATAAGGACTAAAAGAGAAAATTTAAATACTATGATTTGGTCTTATTAGAATAAGTATACAAATTGAAATTCTCTTCTTTTAGGAGTATATAAGCGAGGAAAATAATTTAAAGGGTACAACAAAATAAAAAAAAAAAAGAGAAAAGAGAAAGAAAGAAAGAAACGAAGGGAGAAAGGAAGGAAGATGAAGAAGAAGCATAAGGACGAGGAGGAGGAGGAGAAGAAAAAGAAGAAGAAGAAGAAGAAGAAGAAGAAATAAACAAGTTAGGAAGAAATCCTAAACTTTTATAGTTTTGACAAAAGGAGGTACGTGATTTCATATTCTTTCCATATGAAATTGCTCCTCCATAATATCTTAAAAATGCATAATTAGTAAGAATTATGGAGTAATTATAGCTAAAGTTTATGTATGAAAGTTTTTAGAAGCAAAGGAACAATAAGAGCTTAATTTTGTTGGTTATATTTTTAAGACAGACTATTGCAACAATGATTTCATAACCCTTAAAAAGTAATTATGTAAAATTCAAAACTAGATTTATGCATCACCTAAATTCATATAATTGGTTTTGCTTAATGTGTTGTGTGGAAAGATATATTACTCCTTAATTGTGATCGATTTTGAACCTGTAAAAATTGATTCAGTCTATTTTCCCAAATTTCAAGGATCTAGAATGGGAATTAGGTGAACTATAAAACATGAAATTTTTATAGTTATATCTTTTCTAAATGCATGTAAAACAGTTTTGTTGAATATGTTGTGTGTTCAGAGATATTACTCATTTATTATGATTGATTCTGAACCTGCTAAAACAAAGCTCCATTTGAGATTTTTCATTTATTTTTATAACCTTATAAGTTGAACTAGACAAAGTATAAAACATGAAAAATGTTCCATTATATGTTTTATAGTTGCTGGTAAATTATTGTTGGAATTGGAGATGCACATTTTGAAATATAGCCAAGATTGTAAAACATAATCAAGCTATACTTACACAGAAATAAGGAAGAATTCAAAATTTCACTATACTAACCTCAAATTTAACTATATTGTAGCCTTATGTGTCTATGTTAAGCAAAAAAAAAAAATCAAGTAATTTGGATAAATATCTACAAAATTATTATAGTGAGAGTGTAGTAAGGTTAGGTTATCATACGAGAACAAGAAGCATAAGTACCTAATCCAATCGCATGAACATGATACCATAGTTGTATATCAAGTATGCAAACTCATTTTAACATATTTTAGTCATATATGTATTACATGTTAGGACCTATACACATTGAGGAATTCCAAGATAGAGGTTCAAACATACCATAAAGTTTTATTGCATCAAAAGTGAGTAAAAGCTATAATTAGATTCCATGATGTATATGTGTGATTTTAAGTTATAATTGGGTATATAGTGTATACTTATGATTGAATTGTGACATTTTGCATGTGATTCAAGTCAAATGAGTTAATGATTACTTGTTATTGAATTATGAATGAACATTTGCATATGAAACTAAAAGAATATTATGATTGGCTTGTCAAACACTTGTAAAACACTAGATAAAAGGACTGATATGTCCTATTATGGCAAATATAATTGATCAAATGAATCACACGTTATATGTTGGCTAACAAAAGCAAAGGTCACTTAATCCACATGAGTTATTGGGAGTAGTGTTTACCTTGCAAGGTCAAGACAAAAATTAAATAATCTATTACATTTTCTCTTTCATAAGTCAATCTTTATACTTGTATTTTATCTTAATAATAATTTATTATTGAATATGCCATTAGAATCTACTTATCATTTTTATTCACTAAGTCGCGACTCACCAAATCACAATTATTTCTTAAAAAAATAATGAAGCATAAGGCGTGAACATTTTGAAGCATAAAGTTTTACACATAGATAAATGGATCAAGGTTATTGGTTGAATGTCCATTTTATCTCACTTTGTGTCATGTACATATACCTAGATAGGATTCAATTTATATTCACCTATATTGAATGGATTGTACTTAATATTTGGATTATACTTAATACTTACGCACATTAAATAAGGAATTCGTATGCCTTTTTTATTCTGTATGAATGACAAGTTCATCTTTACACATATGAATATTTGAAAATGAATGTCATCCTTAATAAATGGAAATGGATGTTATACATAAAATCTAGCATACTCAACTATATGGTCCCCTATCACTTCTCGTATGACTTTGTTCTTAGTATTTCTACACACACAAGTGTTCATATTCAACCTTAACTCTATTTTACCTAAATGTTTCAATAGTTTTAGCTTCATGTTAAGTTGTGTCATGAACTTATATTTGAAGTATTTGGCTAAAAACTTGCTAGTGGAAACCTATTTTTATTGATCATGTAGCATTAATGATATATACTGTAGGTCTTCATAAATAATGCACCATCATTTCTACTCATAGATAACCACTCTCACATTTTACCCTAACCTTATTCAGCTCATTTTTGACATACTAAATCCTTAATATACTCCTAACTTCCTCAGTATTTACAAAGGTCATACCCTTACAAAACATAGGAATTTGAACTTTCACATCAAAATTAATCTTAGAACTAGGTCTTCTAGCAATTACATATCCAGTTTCATCTTTTTCAGTCTCACTATACTAACTACCTCTGTCAAAGTTGTCATAGTAATCATTATGGTTCCCATCTTCCTTTTCTTTAGCTATTTCATTCTCATCATCTGCATCAACATCTTCACCTTCATCATCTACCTGTGTGTTACTCCCATTCTAGGTCCCTTCACCTAAATCCTCAACTTTAGACTCTAACTGCACTTTTTCTCTTAAACTCTCTCACATTCTATCTAGCTTCTATCAATTCTTCATCTTCATTATAACTACCATTGCTATTAATATTTACAGGCAACTCAACCTCTACCTCCCCCCTTATTATCAATATTATTATCTTGTTTATCATTACTATCCTCATCTAATAAGTGTCCTAAAGTAACATCTCTATCAATTGTTATTTTCTCAGCATGTACCTCACTATGTAACCCACTATTGACTTTCTTTTCTTTTTTTTTTTTTTTACTATTTGCTATCCAATACTTATTATTTCCACAAAAGGTTGATTACTCTGTGATCCGCCCATAAAAATGCCTTCACCCTCATTATAAAATATATAGTTAATATAAAACTCTAATGTGTCCCTTGTTTTCAGTTTGCTACATATTTCAATTTCTTAGGAGTTTGTACTAATACAATCAAATTCCTTACTCTTTTTATCTTTAAAATATAACCCATTTATTTTTCTATACTTAAGATCCTTTAACACATATGCCATTAATGTTGTGGAAGACAATAAGTTTACATCTAGACATTCTTTCACTGTCTTACATTCTCCACCAATGTAATCCCAAATTCATTCTTAAGGTCCTTTCACCAAACTTAATTTTCCCCTTATGATAAAATAATAAATTAATATTAACAACGTTCATTCTGCAACAAACAAACAAATAAACACACTCAGATATTATTACAATTCAATACTATAAACTACTAATAGTAAACTCAAACATTAACAAATAAATACTATAAACTACTAATAAATAAACTCATACATTATCAATTAAAAACTGTAAAGCTACTAATCATGTTTAAAGCAAATTTTTATATAAACTACTACTCATTCAATAAAATATAAAATAATTGATTTTTAAGCACAAAATAATAAATACAACTATAATAATAAATAATGGAGACCATGATACTGACAACTAACCCTAAATCTAAGACAACACATCTCAAAGAAGATGTTATTATACGAAAAAAAATTAAAGTAAGAAATATACCTGCTCAACAGTTACAAAAGCAACATCAAACCCACTTTTCACTTTTTCAATCCTTTAAACACTTTTGTCTATAATATAAGAAAAAGAGATCCATTTAGTATTCAATGTGCAATCACAACCTTTATGATGACATTCATTAGGTCAAGCCTTATCTTTGAAGAGGAAAGAGATGTGAGAGAGCTAAGAGGTGTTGAGCGGAAGAGCTGAGAGTGTTTTAAAGAATAAGGGTTTTTCATTTTTTTAATATATATAGAAATAATGGCATTTTTTACATGTACAATATATAGCTAATATGTTTCATACCAAAAGGGACATGTAACACACAACTGATCGTTTTGTTAGTTAAGGTGCTCATTGGATTAATTTGCATAGTTGATAGGCTTAAATGTTATATTCTTAATTGAAGGGGTCAATGTAAAAAAATAAAAACTTTAGAGGCTGAAGAATAAATTTTTTCTTTTTTTTTTAATAATGTGGGTGTATAAACAAATTGTAAAAACAAAAAAGAATGATGGTGTTTTGGTCTAATTGTGCGATAGAATTTTAGAAATTGGGGTGTAAAAATTAAAAAGTATGAATTTTATATTTTAAATAAAAAACTAAATTGAGTCAAAAATAAAAATATCATCTTAGTTAAGATCTAAACTTAATGTTTAATCTAATTAAAATAATTAAACAAATATAGAGGTATTCTATTTCAAATATGTATTTTACTCCTTTCAAAATTTGATTTTAGATGTAGATAAAAATCAATTAGTTAAATTAGGGTATAATTAATTTAATTAAAACCTTTGAGTGTAATAAATAATTCATGAAAATGTCTTTCTAAGCCATTATACCTACATATTTTTATTTAAGCACAGTTTATATTTTTCATGTAATATAGTCCAAATTTGAATAAAATCTTGTTTTAGGAATTTTTTTTAGATTAATTAGTCATAAGAGTAACACGAATCTTAAATTACAAAGTAAACATTAAAATTTAATATAAACTCAAAAGAATTAATTTTTTTTTTAATTTTTTTCTACGATAATGGAGTTTTAGACTTCATTTAATATATTTATTTTTCTAATTGACTCAAGCAGGTTTATCAACAGTGAATTTAAGGAATTTTCGAGAACTTACGTCCCACATATGTCCAAACTCTTTGGCAGTAAATTTTCAGTTATTGATGGTTGAAGAAACCAGAAAGAAGATGAGAAGAGAAATTTTTTTGTACATTGAATTTATGGTGAATTATTTAATAAAAAATATTTACATAATATAAATTGGGTGAATTAATAATAATAATAATTTGTAACTAATTAATTTATAATTTAACATGATGAGTGGCAGGCATATTTTACCACCTCTCGATAAGAAGAGGATTAACACCAGCTCACGTAGTAGGATAACCCCCAGTCTACCACCAATCAGTGAAAAGAGCTGCACCGATTGGACATCAAACCTCCGGCATGACCCACCGCTCTTTATTCCCTTGTTGTCATCTTTTTCTTTCTAGTAATACCCTTCTTGTCATCTTTGAGTCTGCAGCTGAGAATCCAAGAAAGACAGAGAATAATAACATGGAAGAGGAAAGGTTATTACCAAAATCCAGACAAAGTGTAGCCCTATCTTGGGATGTCTTGACTCGAGAATGGACAAGACTAGGATTCATAGCAGGGCCTATGGCGGCTGTAATTCTATCCGTGTTTTTGATAAACGTGATATCAATGATGATGGTGGGTCACCTTGGTGAACTAGCTCTCTCCAGCTCTGCCATAGCCATCTCACTCTCTGCTGTTACTGGCTTCAGTTTAATGGTAAGTAATGTTTTTTTTTTTTTTTTTTCGGTTTTTGGGATAATTAGCTCGACTTGCAATCTCACAGCTGTTAGGATGATTTTATTATCATGTCAAATTAAATCTCATATTTTAATTAAGTTCATTTCTGTCTTCCCATCTCTAATTTTCCTTTCGGCTCATGTTCATTTCTTTTTATTATTCTTTTCCTGCTAAGTGATAAAGATTAGTAGTAACCAAATGTTATATATATGTGGAAACAGACTGGGATGGCAAGTGGACTGGAAACTCTGTGTGGGCAATCTTATGGAGCAGAGCAATATCGGAAACTTGGAAACCAAACTTACAGTGCTATCTTCTCTCTACTATTGGTTGCTCTCGCTGTGTCTATCATATGGTTCAACATGAAAAAGTTGCTAATACTACTTGGCCAAGATCCCATCATCGCTCATGAAGCTGGTGAATTTACAAGGTTGCTTATTCCTGCAATTTTTGCTGATGCAATCTTTCAGCCCCTCACTCGATTTTATCAGGCACAGAGCTTGACAATGCCTATGCTTGTAAGCACTTGTACCTCTCTTCTTTTACACATACCTCTATGTTGGGTATTAGTATTCAAGACTGGACTGAGAAACCTTGGAGGAGCATTGGCAATCAGTATTTCGAATTGGTTGATTGTGATTTTTCTTGTACTATACATGAAATTTTCTTCTGCCTGTGCAAAATGCCGTGTTCCAGTTTCTTTGGAGCCACTCCAAGGAGTTGGTGAGTTCTTTCGCTTTGCCATCCCTTCTGCAGTAATGACTTGGTAAAATTATCTATACTCTTTCTCTCATTTTCTTTTTTAATCCCCCAAAAGCATAAAGATTGATTAATAAATGGTTGTATCTGTTTGCAATGGTATAGCCTGCAATGGTGGTCATATGAATTTGTAATCTTGCTATCAGGACTCCTACCAAATCCTCAGCTTGAGACTTCGGTCTTGTCTGTATGGTAAGCTGTCTGTTACTTACTGTGACATCTTACTAAAACGAAACACAAATGGAAAATATATATATATATATATATAAACCTCGAGAGGGGTAACTTGGTAAGTGGCTTGCTCCTCACCTTGTTAATCAAGGTTCTATTTCCGCTGTGGATGGTCTGCCTTTAAGGTGTCCCAAGAATAATACATTGCTTGGATGAGATATGCATATTTGCTCTAATTTAATGTGTTCCTATTTTGGTGAACAGTCTCACAACGATTGCAACACTCTATTCAATTCCAAACGGGCTAGGTGCTGCAGTGAGGTTTGCTCCCATATACATATTTTTTTTACGATCGTTTGGAGGAAAGCTACACTGAATTGAACTCATTATGATGTTTTATTTAGTACTAGAGTTTCAAATGAACTAGGAGCTGGGAACCCACAAGCAGCTCGAATCGCTGTCTACTCTGTCATGTTTATGACAGTCATAGAGTTGATTCTGGTGAGTGGAACTCTCTTTGCCACCCGTCGTATATTTGGTTACACTTTCAGTGGTGACAAAGAAGTTGTGGACTCTGTATCTACCATGGCTCCTCTAGTGTGTTTGGCTGTTATAATAGATGGCCTACAGGGAATTCTTTCAGGTTAGTTAAACTTCATCTCTTTATCAACAAGGATATCAGAGTTTCAAATCATGACGCCTCTCTTCCCCTTACTAAATTTCTATTTCAAAAATTTACGACCATATGCAAATAATGTTAACGGGCCTACTTAATAAAAATAAATAAATAATAAGAGGCGATGCAAACCGCGATTTGCTTGGCTTAAGTGCTAAGCAAATTGCTTGGCACTTAAGAACCTTAAGCCTATAAATAGGCTTGTGGGTGACATGGAACAGGTGAATGGTAATCGGCATGGGCACAAGCGCTTGAGAGACGTAATAGTGAGGTAGAGTTGGTGAGAGGTGATTGTGTGATCTTTTTGTGAGTACAAAATATAAGAATGTATTTTCTCACATTTTAAGAGAAAGTGTTATTATTTTCTAATTGGGTGGTACAGAGAGAGATTATAACTCTTATAATTTTTTATAATGATATTCTTTTATTTTTGCATGTGGTTTTTACTCAATTTATTCGGGATTTTCTGCGCTAAAATTTTGAGTGTTTCACTTTCTTTCAATTTTACTTTCTCAATTATTTTAGCTACAATTTACTCTGTTTCGTTTACTATTTTGACCCTATAAATATATATTCAACAAAATAAGTGGTATTAGAGCTCTAGGTTTGTGAATCGCCATAAAAGCAATGACAATGTTGACAAAGTTTGAAATTGAGAAATTTAATGAGAGAAATTTCTCATTGTGAAAATTAAAGGTAAAAGCAATATTGAGAAAAGATAATTTTCTAGCAGTTAGTTATCAATGAAAGGCCGAAAGAATTCATAAATGACAATAAGTGGAACGAGATGGACGAAAATGCTATTGCAATTCTTCATCTGGCATTAGCAGATGAGACATTGTCAAGTGTAGAAGAAAAGAAAATAGTAAAAAAGATCTAGAATCATCTCACTAAACTATATGAGGCCAAATCCATCAACAAAAAAAATGTCCTTAAGAGGAAGTTTTATACTCTTTGGATAGCTAAATCTACTTCAATGACGAAGCACGTAAATACTTAGAATATTTTATTTTCTTAGCTCACATTGTTGGGATATAAAGTAAAGCCAAATGAACGTGTTGAACTTCTGCTTCAAAGTCTGCATGATTCATATGATAACTTATCATCAACCTAAGAAGTAATGTCCTCACATATTATCTAGTCTTTGACAAGGTTGAAACCGCTATTCTAGAGAAAGAAAGTAGTGCAAGAACAAGGAGGACAAGTTGAAAAATTCACAATAAGCAGAGGCCTTGGTGGTGTTGAAAGGAAGATCAATAGAATCAGGCTCCAATAGGAGATAAAGACAGAGCATATTGGAATCAAAAAGTAAAGTGCCACAACTGTGGCAAAAAGCACGTGAAGAAGGATTGTTAGAATTTGAAAGATTCGTCTTTAAGGAAATGTTGGAAGTACCTCAGACAATGGTAATGCTTTGTGTACTGCAAGTACAAACAAAAAGAGATTTTCTAATGTTTGGCTCTTTGACACAACAGCTATATGACATATGACCGAAGAGAATGGTTCTCCCATTACAAACTCTTCTTAAGAGGATTTGTGTACACATTTGATAATCATCCCTTGAAGATCAATGGTATTAGAACCATCAAGTTAAAGATGTACGATGGTACAATTAGCACTATTTAAAACGTGCGGCATATGGAATGTGCAAAGAATCTACTGTCATTAGGAGTGCTAAATGATCTTTGATGTAAGATTGAAATTGAAAATGTGATTGCAAAAATAATTTGAAGCATGTTGGTACTAATACAGGCGCAAATGATAGTTGTAAACTTGTATAAGATTATGGGAGAAACCTTATAGAAAGCAAAAGCATGTGTTGCTTCAAATTGTTCAAATGAAAAATTTGTGATGGTGTGGCATTACAAACTTGGACATATGTCTAAAAAAGGAATGAGAAATCTAGCTGAGCCAAAACTACTTCATGGTCTCACAAAGGTGTTTTTACCTTTTTGTGAACATTGCGTTACAAGCAAGCAACATCATGTAAAGTTCAACATATCTAATTCTAGAAGTAAGATTATTCTAGAATTAGTTCACTATTATGTATGGCAAGCATTAGTACCATCCTTGGAATGAGCAAAATACTTTGTCCTTTATCGATGACTACTTCAGTAGATGTTGAGTGTACCTTATCAAAAGGAAAGCTAATGTATTTAAAGTCTTCAAATTATTCAAAACATTGGTAGAACTTGATTATGGACACAGGATCAAGTGTTTGACATTAGATAATGGATGAGAATATACTAATGAAGAATTTAATAAATTTTACAATTAAAAAGGTATTAAAAGGCAGTTTATTATGGTATACACTCCTCAACAAAATGGAGCATATGAACAAAACCCTATTGGAGAGAATTATGGTCAATATTAGGAGTTGTAGGCCTGATAAAGACATTCTAGGAAAAAGCAATCAATACCATCTGTTATATGATAAATCGATCTCCATCAATTGCAGAGTTGAAGACCCCCATGGATGTGTGGACTAATAAGCTTTTTGATTACTCAAACCTTCATATATTCAGAAGCCCTGCATATGTGATATACAATGCCCAAGAGACTATAAAGTTGGATCTACAGTCCAAGAAATGCATATTCTTTGGATATGCAGAAGGAGTTAATGGTTATCGCCTATGAGATCTCACTGTCCATACGATCATCATCTGTAAAGATGTGATATTTGTAGAAGACCAACTGCAAGATAAAGGTGAAAGTAGCACTTCAAAGAAAATTCAAATACTATAGTATAGGTGAAAAAAAGTTTCTACAAAAGGATTCTTCCACTAAAGAACCAAAATATGAGGAACGAAAATTAATTGAGTTTGTAGGAGTAGAAGTTCGACAATTAACTTGTGATAAAAGATCACCAGCTTGGCATTTTGATTATTTTATGGAGAGTAACGTTACATATTACTTTATAATTGAGGATGGAGAGCCATCAACTCTCTGAGAAGCAATGGATACTCTAAATGCATCTTAGTGGATAGTAGTAATGCATGAAGAGATTGAAGCTCTACAAAAGCATCATACTTGGGAACTTGTGTTGTTACCACAAGGAAAAAAGCCAATTGGTAACAAATGGGTTTATAAGATCAAGCGTAATGGTTACGATCAATTGGAGTGGTATCGCACAAGATTGGTGGCAAAAGGGTATGCTCAAAAAGAAGGCATTGACTTCAATGAAATATTTTCCTCTATGGTTCAACTTGGAACAGTTTGAGTAATCCTAGCAATATATTCTACGTTTGACCTTACATTTAAAGCAACTAGATGTGAAAGTTGATTTTCTTCATAGAGATCTTGAAAAGGAGATTTATATGTTTCAACTAGAAGGTTTTAAAGAACAAAAGAAAGAGAACTTAGTTTACAAGTGGAACAAATCTTTGTATGGCTTAAAACAAGCATTTTGGAGTTGGTACAAGAGATTTGATTCCTTCATCAAGAGCCTTAGATACAACAAACTTAATGCAGACCCTTGGGCATATTTCAAGAGGTTTGGTGAAAATAATTTCATCATTTTACTATTGTATGTCGATGACATATTGGTAGCAAGCTCCAACAAAGATCATATCAAAGAATTAAAGGCAAAATTGACTAGGGAATTTGAAATAAAGGACATGGGACCAACAAACAAGATTTAAGGGATGCAAATTCACTAAGATAAAAATAGCAGAAAGATTTGGCTACTCTAGAAAAACTACTTGTAGAAAATCTAGCAGCAATATTGTAAGCCAATTTCTACCCCTCTTCTTAGTAATTTCAAGTTATCCTCTAGTATGAGTCCCAACAATGAAGCAAAGAGGATGGAGATGTCTTGAGTATCGTATGCATCAATAATGGGAAGTTTAATGTTTGCTATGATCTATACAAGAACAAACATTGCACATGCAATGAGAGTGGTTAGTTGATACATGGCAAATCCTGGTGAGAGCATTGGAATGTTGTGAAGAGGATCCTAAGGTATATCAAGGGAACCTCAGATGTTGCATTGTGTTAGGGAGGATCAAACTTTATTATCAAAGGTTATGTTGATCCTTTTGTGGCTTGACAAAAACATAAGTAACATCAGAAGGCAAGATAGAGAGAATGGTGTGAAAATGTGATTGATCCTTAATTAAATCTTCAATTGGAAGATTGTTAACTGACCTACTCAATAAAAAATAATAAGAGGCAGTGCAAATTGCCATTTACTTGGCTTAATTACTAATCAAATTGCTTAGCACTTAAGAACATTAAGCCTATAAATAGGGTTGTGGGTGACATGGTATAGGTGAATGGTAATGGGCATGGGCACAAGTGCATGAGAGGCATCATAGTGGGGTAGAGTTGGTGAGAAGTTATGGTGTGATCCTTTTGTGAGCGAAAAATATAAAGACTGTGTCTTCTCATATTTCAAGAGATGATGTTATTGTTCTCTTTTTGGCTGATATAGAGAGATGTTGTACCTCCTATAATTTTTTATAGTGATATTCTTTTTGATTTTTATCCAATTTAATTGAGATTTCTCACATTAAAATTCTTTGTGTTTCACTTTTATTCAATTTTACTTTCTCAATTATTTTAGCTGCAATTTGCTCTATTTCGTTCACTATTTCGATCTTGTAAATATATATCCAACACAACAAATAAATGTTACATAAGGTGTTGCTAGGGGATGCGGTTGGCAACATGTAGGAGCTTATGTGAATCTGGCGGCATTGTATCTTTGTGGGGTTCCAGCTGCTGTAATAATAGGATTTTGGTTTCAACTTAAAGGAAGAGGCCTTTGGATTGGTGTGCAAGTTGGTGCCAGCTTACAAACAGTGCTTCTCTGTGTAGCAACATGTTATACAAACTGGGAAAAACAGGTCTGATTTTGCATTAATCCATTGAAACATTGCTTAGCTTATGGTTGGTTTTGATGGAGGGACAGGATGATTTGATTTTGTGTTGTTTTCCTTGATGTGTCGCAGGCAAGTAAGGCAAGAGAAAGGATATTTCAGGGAAGACCTTTAATAGAAAATCTGTTGGTATGAATCAGTAAATGTGCTAATTTTGTACGTTAGTTGTAAGAGGGACAATATCGCTTGGCAACAAAGAACTTATTATTATTATTGTTATTTGTAATTCACCAAAGAATATTGTTCAACAAAACATATGCAAAGTCAAAAGAAGTCTAATATCCTATGGAGAGCAAATTTTTGAGTATATTTGATTTCAAGAAACTGTAAAATTAAAAAATGTAGTTTATTTTAACGATTCAATTTCTTTAATAGAGAGTTAACTTATTAGGAAGAGGATCATTAAGTATAACATTCTTAGAAAAAGTAGGGAAACAATACTTTTTAAATAAATTTATTTTACTATGATGATAAAATAATTATTTTTATAAATTAGAAATATAATATTATTTTATAATATGCTCCCTCAAAATTAATAATTGAACAAAATTTAAAGATAATATATTCTTGAAAAGAAAATGTGCCCCTCAAATATTAAAAATCTCTAACTTCTAAAATATATTTTTTAATAATTTTTTTAAATACTATTTTTAAAAAATTATTTTTCTAAAAGTAAGTTCATTTGAATTAATATTTTGAAAATCGAACTGAACCAATCAGTTGAACTGATAAAATTGAAAATCAGATCGGTGTCTAATTCTATTTGATTCAAATCAGTTTTTAATATTATTTTTTTATTTTTAATTATTATATTATATTTATATATTTTAAATGTTTTTCAGAATTTTTAAAGTTATTTTAATAATATTTATTAAATTTTATTTATTATTAACTGAATTAGTCAAATTGATCTGATTAATCAAACCATAAACTAATCAGTTGATTAATTTACCAACCGGTCTAATTATAAAAACATTGATTTGAAGAGAACAAATTCCACGGCACGCAAGAGGCTGTTCTTCATTTGGGCTCAGGGCTTTTTAAAGCCTGTAATTGGTCATAGTATGGGTTCTTAGGTTACTAACAACAATTTTAAAACAGCTTTTTGTCCTTTTTTTTTTTTTTTCTTAATCATTTCTCTAAGTAGGTTATCTGGTGATATTTTTTTTTTTCAAATAAGGAATCTCGAAAATAAATTTATAAAAATTACAAAATAAAGATATAAATTAAAGATAAATTACAAATAAGGAATCTCGAAAATAAATTTATAAAAATAAAATAATTAAATAAATCAAATAGAAAATAAATAAAAAGCAAACTAATTCAACCAAAATAAATTTTATAAAAACGTGACCTACAGTGATGGTTGGACTCTGGGGTCGCCTGTCCAGAAACTGCTAACAGAAGATATGTTGACTAACTCTTGATCTTCTTTGGTTCGTTTGACATTAGTTTCCAGGTACTCAGAGGCGGTGATCCACTCATTATCACCAGTCAAAAGGTTATTAATACTTGTGTTATGATGCGCATCACAATGTATTATTAAACAATATTAAAAATGCATATATACAAAATAAATTAATTAAATAAACAAAATATAAAAATAAAATAATTCTCATGTGACTAATAAAAAAGTAAAATAATTCTTATGTAACTAGTGGTTGCTGGTTGATATTTGAATTCACCAGCATTATCTGTTGGAAGGCCTGACCGGTTATCAATTTCAATTGCAGAAGGCTACTTAGAATTAATATGGGTATGTTGTGCAATAATACAGAGATTGTATGGATGAACTGCTTTCAAGGTTGTGATAAATTCAGAGAATGCTCACCCCACATAGAAGTGTATTAAACTCTTTAAAACTTGCACATGTAGGCATAATAATAATGAAAAAGTGTATCTGTGAAAAGTGGAGGTTCTGAAATCGACTTCTCCCCTCCACCGTATTATGCATATTATATCATAGGCTCTGTATTCTAACTTTAACATGCATCCTTTTTTTGGGTTTTATAGAATCACTTTTACTAATACGCATAAGATTTACAATTTCAAAATAACAACTTAGTTGGTTTCTTTACAACATAATCAATGATTTAAAATTTTTAGATCTTTTTTTTGCTCCAAAAAAATTTTTTCTTATTCAAAATCATGAATTTTTATGTAAGATCTCTTTTTTAATAAATATTTATATCATTGTTTTATATTGCAATGAGTTTTTTTAATAAATATTTTCTAATTAATATTTTCATAAATATCATTTTTAATAAATATTTTTAATGTTGATATGAACTTAAATTGTTAATGAATTGTATGATAATTAGTGTTATACCTGAAGTTGTTTAATAAAAACTTCAAACATTTAGGTATATTTTTATTAGATTACAAGTACATTAATTTGAAAATGCAAACATATAGCATTTGATATGAATATACATAAATATTCTAGAAAAATGTGCACTTGCTTTATACTATATGTACATTGATTTTCTATCTTGACTTATGTAATAAAAAAGTTTTAATGATCTTTTATATTTTTTATAACTTTAAGTACATTGATGTTGTACTCTAAGTACATTATTTTTTCATTTCAAGTATACTGTTATTATTCTATAGTACATTAATATTTTAAAAAAGTTACACTAGTTTTAAATTGTATGTGTCTTGGATTTTCTATCTTACATTGGTATTATATTCTATGTATATTATTTTCTTATTTCAGATATATTTTTATTATTCCACAGGTATATTTTTGTTGTACTACTCGTAAATTTGTATTAATCAACATATATATGGGTTTTTTTATTGAATGTGCACTACTATTGATTTCTAAGTATATTTTATTTTGACTTGCAAGTTAGTTAGTACTCCCTTTATCCCAAAAAAATTATCACCTTTCAATTTTCACATTAATTAATTAAATACATTAAATATGATGTCGACTTATATATTTTTTCATCCATACCTTTAATTATATTAATGAGACAATAAATATATTTTATCTAGCTTAATAATTAATAAAGGTAAATTAGAAAAGCGATTATAAATATTTTTTTATTTAATGAGAATAAGTATGTATTTTGGGACATCAAAAAAAAAATATTGAACAACCTTTTTGGGACGAAATGAGTATTCATCATTGTGAAGTTTAGTTTAATGAAAAGTAATTTGTAATATATTTTTAAAAATATATAAATGATTATATAATATTAAGTTTTTAAATTATCAAGTTCATTTATATTTTATAAATTTAACTTATTTAATTTTATATAAAAATAAAATTTTTCAAATTAAAATTATATCAAACTAAATAATGATAGAAAATCTAAACCAAACTAATTGTATATTTCATTAGTTTATTCTATTTACAATAATAAAGAGAAAAGATCAATAAAATAAAATAAAGAGCTTGAACCGTAAGAAAAGGCTTGAAGCGTAAGGAAAAAAATTAATTTATTATAATACAGATATAAATTAATGATATATATAAAAGAAAAGATCATATAAAAAAGATTAATTTATTATAATGCAGATATAAATTAATGATGTATATAAAAGAAAAGACCATTTAAGGAAAAAAAAATCAATTTTTTATGATGCAGACATAAATTGATGACATATGTAGAAGAAAAGATCTCATATATATTTCAGTAGGCACTAAAATCATGATGCAAGCTGAACACAGGTCTACTATATAAGAATATACAATATGGTGGGAGCTATTAAAAAGGGGAGCGCTACCTCATTATATAGTCAACAATGTTTTTTTTGATCCATTGAACCTTCTTGAATTTAAAAAAAAAAAAAAAAAGAAAAACTCTTAATAAGTTGACATTAGGGCCAAACAAGATTGATCTTGAATAAAAAATGAAACTTTTCATTTAATTATGAAAAAGAATGTGTTTCTGCTAGATTTTCTATTAGAATCTCGACAGTTTTTTCTTTATAATGGGATTAAACTCCCAAAAAATAATATTAAAATAATTTCATTGTTATATTTTTTTTCAAATATATTTCATTTTACTGGTTAATTCTTTATTTTTCCTTCATATTTAGTTTTGTAAAAAAAAATCCCTCAAGTCATTTAAAATAGATTTAAAAGCTTTAAGCATTTTTTAGATCATAATTTAATCAAATTTGTCTTTTAAAATACCTTCCATAATTTTATATTTAATGTAAAATTTCCTTATAATTTTTGTTCGATCATTATTAGTCAAGAAAATACTAATATCTTAATTAATGTATAAATATTAAATTTTAGGATTATCCACATAAAATTAATCTTGTATCCATATCAAAAAAAAAAAAATAGAATAATACATATAATTTTTTTGAGAAAAATCTCATTGGATCACCGTTGAAATTATCGGTGGCCGGTCGTCAGACCATCGTATACTAAAAGATTTATCTTTATATCAAATGTCTATTAGTAGTGATGATGAAACCTAATTATTTTATCATGTGCTTGAAGTGGGCTTTTTAAACCAAAAAAAAAAAAGAGTATTAATCACTATAAGAGCTACAGATTAAATCAGAAGACCCACGAGTAATCAAATGAAAGCTTAAAAGATAAGTTTTTTAATGTCATCAGCCTCATCATGAAAGGAGGTGAATGCATCTAAGATTTATTTTAAAAAAAATTCTAAATGGAATTATAAGAGGTATGGTCAGAAAAGGATTTCGACCAACACGTGTGTCAAATTTGATGGTTGAAATGTTAAAATATTATCATGGATGTTGACTACAAAAAGAAGTAGCAGGTGTCAAAAGATGATCACTAAAATTGGGCGAAATAGAGATGTTTATCTCACTCCTCTCCCCTCCCATTCTTAATTGGATATAATAGTATTCTTCATATTTGTCTTGATGCACTAATCTAAGATATCTTTAATAAAGATAATATTTTATTTTTGAAAAAATTACTAGAAACCCTTTTTACATATGATATATTAAATTAAATTGTCTTTTACTTTTCATTATTATATTATAAATTCCTTATAATTTTCTTATTACAGTAATAAATTATTTTATTAATTTTTTTATTAAATTCATATAAAATACTAATAATACCCTTACTTTTATCTTAAATTTTCACTTTGCACCCCACTCATCTCCTTTCTTTGTTTTCATTTCAACAACTTTACAAAACCTTTTCTTTTTCCGTTTTTATTTTAATAGCCTATTTCAACAGCCATTTCATTTCAACATATAACCAATTTCAAAGTCTAAAATTAAAAAAAAAAAAAAACCTTTCTTAATATCTCAACCAGAACAAGGATGTGGCTCCCTCCACGACCTTACAGCCAAAACCTTTCTATGTTTTCAAATGCACAACACAACAATATCATACAATCACGAATTGAATACATAATATAAACACCAAAAAGCTCAATAACAACATCACTAAGTCATCAAGCTTGAATCTTTATTCTTTATCAATATCACACTGTCCCAATACATGCACAATGGCCAAATACTTAATATTAGAGTCATGCTTCTTAAGCTTAACTTGTGTATAATGCTCCATAGAATGCTACTAGTCCATAACCTCCTATCTCCAATTGTAAACCCATTATTGCTTTGATTTATACTGCCGCTTCATCTACCCCAAGAGGGAGAAATCCGGCTCTGTATGCTGGCAGAGCAACTTCATCATTACGTTCATAGTTGGCACCACCCAAGCATTGCTTTCAATTGGCGAGGTAGGCCCCATATCCCCGTTAATTACAGCCTCCATCACCTCCCTCTCCTTCACCCCTCCTTCTCTCTTCCTCCCACGAAACCTCCTATTTGTCATCACCGACAGCTCCATCTGCATCTTCGACACCGATCCCTTCGTCCATCAAAAGATGGTGTGGGTCCACAAGAAGGGGGTGAATGACCTTCCAAACACCCGTGCGAGAAAGGAGTTTTTATTATAGGCTTCGGAAAGAAGCGAGCTTGGTGAGATTTGAGTTGGGTGGGGAGAGGTTTTTTTCCAATTTTTCGGTTATATTATTAATAGTAAGGTGAGCAATGAAGATGAAATTTTGGTTTTGATGATGGGATTTTTACACCTATGCATCTAAAAAAATGGATAAGATTTTTCGATTTGAGATTTGAAAAAGAAATAAACAAAGACTTGGTAATAATGATGAAGCAAGGTTATTCCTAGTATTATAGAAAATATTTACTCTTTTTTTTATGTGATTGACTTAATTGTATAAAAATTTATTAGTATAATAGAGCAATAGTAAGAAAGTTTATAATATAATTTTAAAAAATAAAAAATAATTTAATTCAATATATCAAATATCAAAAAATTTATAATAATTAACCATTTTTTAAGTTATTAGTCCGAGAAGAGAGGGAAAGATCGAAATAAGAACTAAACGTCCTTAAAGATATACACTATCAGCCAACCAAGTTTCGGATGTGTTGTTTTGTTTTTCAATAACTAAGGGGACATTAATGAATCGCTAGTCATAAATCTTTTTCTTAATCTGTCGCTAGATGAGAGGCGGGCAAATTTCTATAAAAGTTTTACTAATTATTTTTACATAGTTACTTTTAATTAGGTTAATCAAAATTTACTATAACTTCAATTGTTAGGTATGTATACTTTCAAAAATTTTATACATATTCTCACGTAATTTCTTTAATATATTCACAATATAATCCCAAAGGAATTTCAATTGTCCTTAAATGAAAAAATTAATTTAGTTCTCAATCTAATTTTTTTTAAAAAAATTTACTTGATAAATTTTTAAAATAACTTCAAATATTTTTCCATGACACCTTGTCATAAAATTTCACATTATCGAGTTCGAAAAATTTATTACTCAAATTCTTGCTTAAAAATATTATTAAATTTCAAAAATTTTGAGCTATTAGAAAATTGCAAAAACTCGTATATTTAGACATTTGTATAATATATTGAGAGAGAGAAAGAGAAAGAGAGAGAGAGTGAAAGAGAGAGAGAGAGAGAGAGAGAGAGAGAGGAGGAAAAGGAGGAGAATAAGAGAACAGACAAAAAAAATTTTAGTTTCAAAAAAATTAATATTCAAAATTAATTTAGAATATTGACTTATTTTATTTTATCATAATGTAAACTGAATTTTTAAAATAATTAATTTTTTATTAATATATTGATTGTTTAATTTTAAAATTTATTATAGATAATATAATTTTTTAATTTTTCATATTATTTTCATAATATGTAAAGTAAAAAAAATATTATCCATATAACAGCACAAAATATAATATTCATAAATGATAAAAGAAAAATATTTAAAAATAAAAATTTTCAACATAAAAAATAAAAATGACATGTTTGGAATAAAATAAATCACATATAATGTATGAGTCATGAAAAATTAATGTGTACATATATACACGTGGGTGTGGGTGTGTGTGTATATATATTGGTGGCATTTAATAAAATTAAAAATTAATTATTAAAAAAATAATTATTGAATAATTAATTATTAAAAAATTAAATATTAAATCTTAGTTGTTGAATATAACAAACACTAAAATTTTTAAGTGTTGCATTTAATCAATATGTTTAATATCTATAATTACAGAAAATTATTAAAATTTTGTATTGAACCTTGTAATATTGATTTTTAAGATTTAGCCATCACATATATATTTAAAATTATCAAAAAATAAAAAATTAGAAACAATAATCATATAATGAAAATAATTTTTCTATAAATATATTAAAATAAGAGCATAACAATAATAATAATAATAATAATAATAATAATAATAATAATAATAATTTAAGAATGTATTAAGGGAATAAAAATTTAGTAAAAAATATTTTATATATTAGTGAATATTTTTAAAATGTATTAAAGTAGAAAAGTTGCTCCACTAAAAAATATTAAAGAAAATCAATAATTTAATATTTAAGTAGAAATTTAAAATTATTTATTTCGATTTATTTTTGTCATAATTTTTTATCTAAGTAAAACTTTTTATATCATAAAAAAACTAAAACTTTTAAATCAAATCTATATTAGTTTATCAAATATCTTAAAATAACATATTAATTTTAAATCAAATACCCTAACAATGAGGTTGTTACATCATGAACTCATATCCATGTAGCAATATGGACTAGGATTCATCACGCGTGCAAAGAAAGAGGGTGCCTCAAAAATAGTTAGCAAAAAAACACGTAAGACCAAGGATGCTTCAAGGCCTATTAAATTTTCTATCATAATTATTAATATCCTTCTTTTATTTTATTTTTTTATCTTGTTTCATCTTTTATTTTACTAATAAATGAGATTTTTATTTCACAAAATTTAGATACATATAATTTATTTTATGTTATATATGATAACAAAATATAAAATAAAAATTTTTAAAAATAATAAATCTATATTTTACACCCCAGTTTACAAAAAAATGAACTAGCAGTTGATAACAAATGAATCTGTATATTTAAATTAATCAATCTACACCATATAATAGATGACCAACAAAAAAAAAATATAATTCATTTAATAATATTAAACATAAATTAATATAAATATACTATTTAATATAATTAATTAATATAATTATATAAATTATATATAATATTTATACATAATTATATATAATTATAATAATATCATTTATAAGAAAAAATAAAATAAAAAGAAATTAAAACACAAAAAAATTTCATTTATAAGAAAAAGAAAAAAATAAAAAAATACTATGTATAAGAGGTGCTATATTGAGACACTTTTTTTAATTTCCCGCACATGTCATGAACTCCTAATTTATATTGTTATAAGAAGTCGATGATATACTTTGCCGCTAACAATGCTACCGTAGTCTTTTAAGGTAAATATACATTATTTTTTTAATATAAAAGAAAAGAAAATCAATTCAACTTAGCTGAGAAACGAATTAGGAAGTAATTGCCTTTGGCTTTGCCCTTGTTTACGTGCCTTCATAATGTTAAAAACAAAAATATGGCATACAGAAATTCTTTAAATGTTGAAAGAAAATTTTATATTGATGAAATTTATATTCTGGCGTATATTGTTATATAATCTTATTTTACAATATTAAAAAAAGATAAATTCATGATCTTCTACAATGCTTTTAGGTATTAGTATTCAAGACATATTCATGATGTATATAAATGTACAAGTTAAAGTAAATGATGATCACTTGGTATCATAGAATTTTCCTAAATTCATATGTTATATCTCTCTTTGTGGCTATTAATATCGGATGAAAGGTCATGGCATAGGCATAATTTGGTGGTGCATTGAGACAGACAAAAAATGGAGAGGCAAATGCTATTGAGAGAGGAAGAAGAAGAGGAAAAAAACATATCATGGGGAGGGTTGAGGGAGGAAGTGAAGAGAACGGGTTACATAGCAGGTCCTATGGTGGCTGTAAATTTATCACATTATTTCTTGCAAGTTATATCCATAATGATGGTTAGTCATCTTGGCCAGCTCTCTCTTTCTAGCTCTGCCATATCCATCTCCTTCTCTGCTGTTACTGGCTTCAGTCTCCTTGTAAGTTTCTTTTTTTCTTGTTTTCCTCTTGTTCAGAAATGGTCATGAGTCCGCAACTCTATACCCTTTTGTTTTGTCCGCAAAATCTGTCGTTTCAACCACATGCATGTCATTCCCTGTAAAGAGTAGATACCAAATGTAGCATATGGAAGATTTTTCATCACTTATTAAAGAAATTGGTTGCTATTGTCTATGGATTTCATAAATCATAACTTTTTACATTCTTGCTTTCCATTAGGAGGGCTAATGACTATATAAAATTGGAGTTTCATTATATGTTGTAAATAAATCCTGTTACTTGTCTGCATTGGATGATGAGGTACTTGAACTATAGACTTCACTACACTAGTGGGCTATATGAACAACCTGATTCCTGGATGGAATGACTTGAACATGATATATTTGGAAGACCTATTGAATACATGCTGATCTCTGCATCCCTGAAAGCTATGGGAAGAGCATTTAGAGATTTTATTATAATGAAATGAGCTAGTTAATAATATTTAGTTTATCATGCAAATGGCTAACAGTTTGGCATGTCAAGTGCACTGGAAACCCTATGTGGGCAGGCTTATGGAGCTAAGCAATATCGACAATTTGGAGTTCAAATTTAGACTGCCATGTCTTCTCTCATTCTTGTTGGTATCCCTGTGTCTATCTTATGGATCTACATGTGAAAGATCCTAGTTTTGATAGGCCAAGATCCTGTCATCTCACAAGGAGTTGGCAAATTCACAATATGCCTTATTCCTGCACTCTTTGGGTATGCAACACTTCAAGCACTCGTTCGATATTTTCAGATGCAGAGTTTGTTTGACATTTCCCCTCCTCATAAGCTCCTTATCTGCTCTTTGTTTCCACATAGTTCTCTGTTGGATTCGAATATTCAATTCTGGACTTGGTAATCTTGGCGCAGCATTTTCTACTGGCATTTCATATTGGTTAAATGTGATTTTTCTTGCATTCTACATGATGTTCTCTCCTACTTGTGCGAAAACCCGTGTTCCTGTATCCATGGAGTTATTCCAAGGAGTTGGAGAGTTTTTTTCACTTAGCTATCCCTTCTGCTGTAATGATTTGGTAATTATTTTTTCTTGTGCATAAATAGTAGATAGATGCGCAAGTATTATTTATTGTCTGATATGAACATTTGGAATAACCATGTGGATGATTGTAGCCTTGAATGGTGGTCATTTGAGCTACTTACAATGCTTTCTGGGCTTTTACCAAATCCATGACTTGAGACTTCTGTTCTTTCTGTGTGGTATGTTATATAACTACGAACTTCACAATTTACCATCTCCATATAAACGTACTAAATATGTGACTTTTACTTTTTCAACAGTCTAGCAACCATTTCAGCTCTTTGTAGGTCTAGGTGCTGCAGCAATGTTTGTTTTGGTACCCCTGCAAATACTCGAATGCATACATTTTTATACTTCTGTAATCAATTGATCATCCTGCTTCTGGTGTAGCACTGGAGTTTCTAATGAATTGGGAGCTGGAAATGCACGAGCCGCCTATGTAGCAGTCTGATGTTCAATATTGGTTGCAACCACACAGTCAATTATAGTAAGCACAGTCGTGCTTGCCACCAGGCATGTCTTTCGTTATATATTCAGCGATGAAGAACAAGTTGTGCATTATGTCACAACCATGGCTCCTCTTGTATGTTTATCTGTCATTTTGGACAGCTTCCAAGGGACCCTTTCAGGTTAATTATATATCTGAGTTATACTTCTGTGTGAGCAGTAATACATCATTCTTCGGAACAGGAACATTATTTATTAAAACTTGTCCAAAAATTGCAGGCATCTCTAGGGGATGTGGGTGGCAGAACTTGGGGGCTTATATAAATATAGTGGCATACCATATTTGTGGAATCCCAGAAGGAACCATGCTAGGATCTTGGTTTAAATGTAGCAGAAAAGGCCTTTGGATCGGTATACTGATGGGTTCTTTTGTGCAGAATATTTTGCTTGCTACCATAACAAGCTGTCCAAATTGGGAAGAACAGGTTCCATTTTCTCTAGTTTTGACTTAAAAGTACTTAAACCAGTAGTTATTTTCTGGCTTCTCTTAATAAGGACTCCGGTGTTTCCTGGTTTTGTTGTAGGCAAGCAAGGCAAGGGAGAGGATATTCAAGGGAATATATATAGCAGAAGATGCATCTGAATGACCAAAATTTTCTGTCAAAGTAGAGTTAAAGGTTCACTGCTAAGGAATGAAACAACATAGACTGAAAGAGCGAGCAGCAAGATTATGTTGAATACCCCATAATAGGAGGCATGGCACTACAGCAATTGAGCTGTAAACTTCTAATTGCAAGAAACAGATTTTTGAATATTTAATTTGACAAAAATAGATTGAGTTGATGATTAACAGAACCTTAATGTTTCTTGATTATTTTGGAATTTTTATTATTGTAACAAGTTAGTGCTTGGCACCAGGAATTGTAATTCCCATAGTGGTATTTCTAATGCAGTATCAATACTAAAATGGAAATTCTGTAAACAAAAAAAAAAGGTGGTGGGGAGGGAATTCTTGATTACACCAGGCCAAGGTACATAACCAAATTCTCAGCCAATAAAAACTACCACATGACAAGAAAAAAAAGTGTGATAGTTTTACCCTAAAATAATCAATGCGGATGGAGATTGTTCCCAAAGCTTTCAATGCTGTGTTCGGCAATTTTTTTTTTTTAAAAAAACAAGTACTGAATTTGTATTTATTTTCATGTTCAATTTTAAAATTTTTTATTTAATTTTGTATTTTCTTTTATATTTTTGTGTTTACAAAAATATCTTTTAGCGAGTTAAATATGGTATCAATGGTAATGATGATCATATTAGATCTGATAATGATGATTATATTAGATCTCAATTGGGCTTTAATTTTTTAAATATAAAATTTATTCATTTTATTCATAAAATTTATTTATTCATTTATGTATCTAAAAATTTATAAAAAAAAAAAAAACAAACAGAGCCTTGGGTCGCTATATCTGATTTTATCTTAAAATAATTACAAATCAAATTTTGGTGCTACTAATAGACATAAAATGTAAAATAAATAAATAAATAAATAATAGTGATAATAATAATATTCAATATTCTGTTCTATTTACGCAAAAAAATTAAACTCAATGCCCTCGGAAAACGACGTCGTCCACTCAAACCTATAATAGCGATAATCAACCACTTGCCATTGCTTCTTTCTCCGTCAATCCGACCATTCGTCATAATAAACCCAAAATCCCAGACGAGGAAGAAGTAGAAGAAAGCGATGGGAAAAGCAGAGAAAGAGCGACTAAATCAAATTCTCAATTCGCACTTGATCACCATCCATGAAACTCTCCAGGTTCCTATTCAATGCTTTTTATTTATGCATCCATCAGAAAACATATGTCCCCATGCAATTGTTTTTTTCTTTTCCTTTTTGGAAAATTCATAAAGCTGATACGGGTTTTGCTTGTGTGCTCATATATCGAGTAGATGTTGGATCAGACAGCAGCTTCATCACTGGATAAAGTGAGCTGGGGCGAAGTTGTGAAAATGGGTGATCAAGTCTCCAAGCAAGCTACTATTGGTACAAAATTTCAATACGCACTCCTTTCTGTTTTCTCCATTCTAATGTTTTCTTGTGTCTTTCCTGTTTTCTTATGCTTTCATGTGGTTCTCCTGAGACGGGTATGTTTTACATCCATGAGTTTTTCACTTAAAAGTTGTATTTTTCTCATTCCAAGTATTAACACTGTTTTGGTTTGTTCATACGCATTTGTGTTATAGGATTTTTATGGCTAGTGTGATTATACGTACTACCAAATTTTTATCTTTTTATATATCTATCTTGTGTAGGTTGTTTATTCACTCAAATTAGGTGTTTTTAGTTTTTAAGGCATTACATCTTGGATTTGAATTTTGAAGTTGGTTATCTGATATGGAACTTCAAAATGTGCTAAAATAATTAAAATTCTCAATTCGTCTTATTGATTTGCACTTGGGTATGATGAATAATTTTGACGCGAGTTAACAGACTGTTCTATTTTGTGCAAGGAGAAGAGGATCGATAGTCTGGGTCGATGACCAGAAGTTGTTCCAAAGAAGATTAGCTTATTTTTAGCTGTTTTTGGTGAAGCAAAATAAAAATTACTGTACTGTTTTGGGAACATCATGTGATTGTTTGGTATTCACCATTCAGAATGGTTTGTCAAGGCTGTTTGTTCCAATGCTTTTTCCAAATTCTTGAGGAGAATGATGCACACAAAAATTATTGCTGATAGTTTTGGAGTGGTTGTCAGTATTTGTGTTACATGAAATGAAAATTGAGAATGGTCATTTTTGTTTCTCTGGAGGAAGAACTAGCTACCCACTTTATCTAGACG